>JAVKPL010011507.1:0-50629 GCA_032173675.1 Gastrolobium villosum | reverse complement strand
CTGTTTTGCATACAACTTCAGAGAAAAGATTAGTAGCACAGATTCAAAACAAAAAATAAAATTAAAAACAAAATAAAAACAATTTAATCTTTAAAATCAAGATTAATTGATTTTAGAAAAACACTCCCCGGCAACGGCACCAAAAACTTGACGTGAATCGGCAAGTGTACCGAATCACGCAAGTAATAAAATGATAAGTAAAGTTCGTATCCACAGAGAGTGTGTCTAAATCAATTAAACTATTCTTTTTAAGATTAAATATTCCAAGAGGTTTTTGACACGAATGTCAGGATTGTGTGGGAATTTGATTTGTAAAATAAAAGACGTGTTTTTGTTCTTTTCGAATATTTAAGAATCCAACAAAATAAGGGTTTGAAATTTATGAGAAAAACGCTGTAGTTAGAGAACACTCACCGATGATCCCCACCTTTTACTTTGGATTAAGTTAAATATTAATATATATATCGTGAAATTAGATAATTATCAGATAAAAGTATCAGTAGTTAATTCTCAATCCCTTGAAGAATTAACCCTTTAATCTCATATAGAACCCTAATTCCTTGAGGTGCCCTATATGAGATCAAGCATAAAGATCGATAATTAAAACATCTACAATATGAATCATGTCTATCCCTATATCATGTTCATATCATCGTTCTATTCCCTTTCTGGATTACAAGACCGCAGATTCCTCTTGTTGGCCCTAATCCTCAGATTTATTATCACTTACTAGATTGATCGGATCTAATAATAACAATAACAATACGATCAGAATAGAACGAAATTCAAAAGATAAATATATCAATAAAAACTCAATCCATTGTATCAGGGGTTCACAAGGGTTCGTGACCCTAACCACAACAAAAAGGTTCTAGCCAACCATTATCATGGCTAAAATCCAATATTCAAATGAAAACATACAACTACAAGAACTACAGAAAGCTAGAAGAAGAGATTCCTCTCCCAATCTCCAGAGCTTCCACCTCCGAATGACCTAGAATTTTGTCCAGAATGAAAAGTGTCTCTTTAGGGTTGCCTTGTGCCCTTTTTATGCACCTCAGAATTCTCCTTTCCTCGCAACTGACAGCTGTCCATCTCAACCCTACGCTTGGAGCGCAGGATCCACGCTCCAAGCGTCGAGCTTCTGCCTCTTTTCTCCTTGTCTACGCTTCAAGCGTAGGGTTCTATGCTTGAAGCGTAGACCCACTGCCTTGGGTCCCTTTCCTACGCTTCAAGCGTTGAATTGAACGCTTGAAACGTGGAGCTTATGTCTGATTTTCTTCCTGCTCCTTTATTTGTCCTTTTTCTCCTATAAACATGAAGAATTTGAGTGAGAGAGTGTCTAACAATTTTTATTCAATAATTTCACCACATATACACCTTTATACACAGTTTTAGATCTGATTTCATGCTTTTTTGATCTATAAAAGTATATATGCTGGGAGCATATCAAGCAGCAATTAACAGCAAATATCCATATAACCACGTCCTCATATGCTTTTTCGTCCTCCTGCAATTTTATAAAAATTGCAGCCCCAAAGGGGTGAGAAAAATCCCAGTAGCGTGATAGTAAAACCAGTAAAGCAACAATATTAGACTAGGTACAAAATTCCAAAACAGTCGCATCAACATATAGTTCTGATCAGATGCTAACATATATTCATAGTGCGTATATAACGCCATAATACTAATCATAGTGCGTATATAACGCCTTGGTCATGTACGTTCATAGCACCGTCGTGCACGTACTAACATACACAGTGGAGATTCCATATTTGGCTCCCTCAAAGGTGAATTCCAACTGTGACCTATGCGGACGGAAGCCAAGTGTCCCATACCCTGGTACCGGGGGATGCCTATATGATGCGTGCTCAATCATATGCTTACTTATTTTATATACTTCGGTTTCCAATGTGATGCACAATGTTGTATGCCATGATATGCTTCGCACACTCAAAAGAAACAGATGAATTATGATGTATATATGCATGACTAGCTCATCATCATAATAACATATCTTTCATGTATTCTCAATATCAAGCTGCCGCATAACAATTACTACTCATAGCAGAATTTCCATCTTGTCACATTCATAGGCAGAATACATATAATCATATAACAGAATACAATCCAAGGCACATGTGAGCAACAATTCACAATTCCATACACTAGCTAATAGTCACAATAGGTAATATCACCAAACACTTATCTTGACACATCAGCTTTTAATCAAGCGTTCCAAATATCATCAAACAGTCCAATTATTCAGGACCTTGCACACCTAAACAAACACAACCAAAACAGAATTTCAAACTTTGATTCCTAAGATTTACAATTAATTTCTATGCCCCCTAATCCATGTATATAAACGGTTTTTCCATGGTTTTCATAAGGAATTAGTTTTCTGACTTCACATTAATTTGTCAATGTGTATAGCGAAAGAAATCCTAAGGTTTCCCGCCCATGCCAATTCGGTTTTAACACCAAAAATAGTCCCATGATTTTTATTTGCAAATCTCCACATTACTCTCTAAGGTGCGCACATTAGGGACCTAAAGCATGCTGACAATTTGCTTCAATTTCAAGTAAAGTTTGATACACAATATGATCCACCAAAACAGTCCAACAATATTACAAGAACTATCCTCCAAGTTTCCCTATACAACCAGATTTGATCTTTTAACACCGTTAACTAGGTGCTTCCTATTTAGCTTGACATAACCTCACCCATACAATTTAGGAATGAATTATTTATGTTTTAACATGCTGTCCTAAAGGTATAAACACATACAAGGTTTGACAACTATACTGGTCCAAAGAAACAGTCACGAATCCATATAGAGTTACCTTCTAATCTCACAAAATTACTTGTAACAATTTGCATGCACTACAACCATGGCTACACGGCTGGACCACAATTAAAGAAGACAGAATGACAAAAATCACATTTTCTTGGATGCATGTACTGGCCGAATGGTAAGGAACAAAGAATGCCTTGAGATTTAACTTACATTTTCTTGCATTGCCACCCAAGACTATAAATTGATCAAGAAGCAGCCCATCCTCATTCCTATTCTTCATAACTCGAGTCCAAGACAGCAGCCAATGGGGAATAAGCTAGATTAAGGCCGAAACATGCGCATGCATTAGAAAGGGAACTCAATCAGAATTGACCCAAGATGTGTTGGACAAGAAAGGGAGCAAATACCTCACCTCCTTGAAGGAGGGACTTTGGCCGAACAAGGGAAAAAGGTGGATGAAGGGCTCATGATCAGTCTCCCTGGTTGCTGCACACGTCTGAACCCTTGAAGGAGGAAGATGAAGGCTTGGATTGTGATTCACCTCTTAGAGATTGACGGTTTAGTGGGTAGGATGAAGGAATCAAACACATACAAGCTTACTGCTTGCTGTACGGTCGAACAAGGAGATAGATGGAAGAAGATAAGCTTTGTTGTTTGGGTCATTTATTTGGAGTTTACCGCTTGAAGGGAAAATGAGGGATGGTCACTTAGGACTGTTCTTAATTCTGGTTTAAAGACATGCCTAATCTTATTATTTTTCTAATGAATTCACGACTTGAAGACAATTGAGGGAGAGGGTTAGAGTGAGCAGAATGGTTCTCTATTCTTGATTAACGCTCAGCTCCTTGGTCCACTACTGCGCACACAAGGATAAGTGAATGAAAGGATGAGGTGTGGCTTACTATCCAATGAGAGTACATGCATGCAGATTTTTGGCCAATCAGCAGTTAGCATTCAGATTTCTAAGATAAGCTAAGGGATGGACTTAAGGAAAACTTGGGCTGAGACAAACTTAAGAAAAACTTTGGGCTGAAACAAAACCCTCACCAAGGACTTGGGCCGTGGCCCTTAATGGAAAATTGAATAAAAATATATAAGTCCAATTGCTCACCCATCTTAAGAATTAACCCATGCATTATTATTTTTATGTCACCTTCGAATTATTTACCAAAGGTTTCATTCATGGAACTAAAATTAGTCACTTATTTATAACCAATATTCAAATTCAGAAAATATTCCTACTTATTCTTAATAACATGCACACATAAAATTAATTTTCCTAACTCGAATTTATTCCCTTCTGAACACATATATATATTTCGAGTTCAAGACCTGTATTGACACTACTAATGTCAATTTATATACATTCCTGATTTTTACGGGATGTTACACTGGACCCCTTAACCAGAGGTTTCGAGTTCAAGCCCTGGGAATGGAAAAAAAGGATTTGGGAGAGCCGCCCCCGAAAGGGTCCGACGGTGCTCGATGGGGATTAGTCTTCGGTTACGGTCGGAGGATTCCTTTGGATTTATTCAAAAAAAAAAAGAAAGATACACCTTCTTTCCATGAAATATATGATCTTGCATATTATTACAGCATAATTATTGTATGTTCTGAGAAGAACTTTACCATTAATTCTAAGGTATTGCTTACATGAATTTTAAACAAACTAACTTCAAATTAATGGTGAAAATTCTTTGAGGAAGAACATTGTTACTACCAAAATTTTCTACTACTAACTTACTACCTATCTAATCACCATGTAATCAGGAAACTATTTCAATTTTTTTTTCCCATAGATCACTAAAAATTTATTTTTCAAAAACCCTAAGCAATTTAAGGTTTCAATTTAAGTTATTCTCAAATTATTTTTGATTACCAAAAATAACTTGATAAATTTTTTAAGCTTTAATGTAATAAAACCTAGAAATTAAGATTCTAAATTTCTTGGAATACTCAATGAAAATATGTATATGATATATGGTTAGAAAATTCTTTTCACGTAGAATAAAAATCCCAAGGTTTACAAGATCAATTGCAAAAAATTCTGAACAAAATTTTATTATGAATTTTATTAATTTAGAAAATTATATTAGGTTTTACTTTTCTTATTAATATAATTGCATTTTTTTGTCATTTTTTTTATTGACTCTTGTAATTTGAATGTTTGTTAAAAATTCATATAATTTTTTAAAATCTTATAAATTCATATTGTTCTTTCAAATTTTATAAATCCTATTTAAATCCAATCTTACGAAATCTTGATTGTAAAACAAGTTTTTTAAAAGAATCTTTAAAGTCTCTCCAATTCTAAATAGTCTTTTAAAATTTATAAAAAAAATTTATCTAAAAAAAAAGTTTTTTAAAATCTTAATTGAATACACCCTCTAATATATTATTATTAGATCAAAATCAATACAACAGTTACAAAACAATATCATATGGGAGCTATTGATTTGGTTTTAATTTAACGATGATAATAAAATTGCTAATACAAAATGATAAAAAAAAAAAAAGAGTGGTAAGTATATTCACTCCAATTAATTTATGGGTTTTCATTTCCTCCTTTAACATAATACAACAAACTTTTCTACATACACAATATTTTGTGGGGCCCACACATTTTAAAAGAAAAAAATATGACACGCAAAATGAATTTCAGTAACATTACATAATCATTTTTCTTATAAGATAATAAACATGAAACCCTTAGTTTATAAATAAGTTGGTTCCCTGTGGAAGAATTTCTGAAAAAGTAAAATTTCCATGTCAGCCTCTCTTGTTGAATTGGCAACAACTCATTGGTCCTATGACGAGAGGGAGAGAGAGAACTGAAACAGTGTTTGTCACCATTGCAAATCTCCAATCAAGGTTACTGCAACCTCTAAGGAAACCACAACAACAATGGCGGCACGAAAGAGAGTCTCTCCAACCGAACCTTCTTCTACTACAAAGGAAAACACACAACACAAACCCCAAGAACAACCCAAAACTGTTGACCCTCCAATTGCACCTCCCAAATGGGGTCTCCTTCTCAAGCTCTCTCTTTTCTCTCTCCCTTACTTGTATCTCATCTTCTACCATTACCCCATCGAACCAGAGCTTCGAAGACCCATCATCATCAATGCTGGAATGAGCCTTGCAGGGTTCTTCGTCACTGTCAAAATGATCCCTGTCGCCTCCAGATACGTTCTGAAGCGAAACCTCTTTGGATACGATATCAACAAGAAGGGTACCCCTCAGGGAAATGTCAAAGTGTGAGTCTTTCTGTTAACTTTTCATGTTTTTTAATTTTTATTTTCATATATGTGAATTGGGTATCCGTTGAATTTTGGTTTTAAGATCTGGGTTTTTCTTTCTTTCTTTATTTCTTAATAATCATGGGTTAACTGGGTTTTGAATTTCCTTGCTTTTTGATTAAATTCACAGATTAAGCACTTTGTTGGATTTAGGATCAAATTTTCAGTGTGTGTGTGTGTGTGTGTGAAACACACTTTTGCAACTAAGTATGCGTCTCTTTGTGTGTCATATAGTTGTTCCCCTTCACTTAAGAGTTTTCTGTTCTAAAATATGAGATATATGCAATTCCATGTGAGCTGTAAGTTCCTTTTTAATGTTATACTTGTTGTTCATGGATTCTTCGACACGTCCCTTCCATTTTTCTTTATTCATTATTTTTGTATGTTGATGTTGCATAGCACGAGGATCTCTCTTTTAAAACTTTGGATTTTGATGCATATGTTGTAAAACCTTTATGATATTGCTATCTTTCAGACTATAGCTCCCATTTGATATTCGTTAAATATGATGGATGTATAAATTATAGCTATACATATTGTTTATGGGGAAGGATATTGTGATAACCAAAGTTGTGTTACTACCAAGTGACTACCAATCAATCTCACCGTTAGATCGATTATGTTGATCCAACGGTTATATTTATTTCCATCTTTGTATGGTCATGATTTCCCATATTTAAAGTGAAAGCATTAAATATGTGAAATCATAACCATACAAAGGTGAAAATAAATATAAAGTATTAAATTTGGGAAATCATGACCATACAAATATGGAAATAAATATAACCGTTGGATCAATATAATCGATCTAACGGTAAGATTGATTGGTAGTCACTTGGTTGTAACACAATTTGTTGTCACAATATCCTTCCCCATTGTTTATTATACATTTTGGATTGATTTTATGTTATTTATCCTCTGTATTTTTCCTTCATTTTCTTTGTCATTGGAATTCTTAAATTTGTCATTTTCAGGTTAGGTTTTAATTTAAGAGGAAATATATGATAGTAATGAGAATGCCACAACAAGCAAATTGTTAGTTTTGGCTGATGGTTTTATTAAATAATTAATATTCTTGGAGCATGTGGCACATAGACATCGGAATTTTTGGGTGTAGAGAGTAAGGAAACTTGGTTAAATTGAGGAGAGTAAGAGAAAGATTATTAATGTTCGATATTGAAAGTTATGAAAAATGCAGTTAAAAGGGTTAAGTAGAGAACAAAACCTGAGATAAGGTTTATTTGTTACAATATACATTATGTACGTAAGTCATGTATGCGTAGGAAGGATTCTATTCAGCTATTGTAAACTTTTGGTACTATGTTTTGACTATGCTACATATTTTTATGCAGACCTGAATCATTGGGTATAGTTGTTGGTATTGTCTTCTTGGTTGTGGGAATCTTATTTCAGTATTTTAACTTCACAGCAGATTCAAATGTAAGTATATATTGTAAGTTACAGTTATGGTAATCTGATTGTGACTATTTAGTTCAGCACTAATATCTTGGGACTGATATCAATAGAAGAATGGAGCATTTTATTTATGAAAAATTTTAATTTTGCAGTGGCTTGTTGAGTACAATGCGGCATTAGCATGCATCTGTTTCATGACATTGCTTGGATTTGTTGACGATGTCCTTGATGTCCCATGGAGAGTGTAAGTATATAAGTTTTCATTATTTGCTTCCAGGATTTGTGCTTGCCAACTAATGCTAGAATAGTTTCTTTTTTGATTTTATGTCAATGTGAAGAACAGAAAATTACTGCTCCCATCAATTGCTGCACTTCCTTTGTTAATGGCATATGCTGGACACACAACTATAGTTATACCAAAGCCACTTGTCCCACACATTGGGATGGAGGTTTTGGATCTTGGTAAGTTTTCCACACTTAATGCAGATGACCCTTGAGGAGTTTACTAATTACTGTAGAGGTTCACTATTTTTACTATTTTTTGAAGCAGGATGGATATATAAACTGTATATGGGGCTATTGGCTGTTTTCTGCACAAATTCCATCAATATACATGCTGGATTAAATGGCCTTGAAGTTGGGCAGACGGTGGTTATCGCAGCAGCTGTAAGTATCAAAGCTTGTAAAAGTAAACAGATTCCACTTTGGTCAAAGAAAATGATACATACTGTGGGTTTGCAGATCCTCATACACAACATTATGCAAATTGGAGCATCAACAGATCCTGAATATAAGCAAGCACATGCATTCTCTGTTTACTTAGTTCAGCCCTTGCTAGCTACTTCTTTGGCTTTACTTTCTTATAACTGGTATTAAATACTGCATCTGTGTCATTTTGTTGAAACCTTTTTCACATGATCAAGAGTAGTTTACTAACACTCTGTTGTCCTTCTTGTTCTAGGTATCCTTCTGCAGTTTTTGTGGGTGATACATATACATACTTTGCTGGAATGACTATGGCTGTGATTGGTATTTTAGGCCATTTTAGGTATGTCCCTACTTTACCTGACAAAAATTTCAATAGGGCTATTCTCTTTGTGTGTGTTTTCGGTGCTAACTAGGTATAGATATATACAGGGGACTATAAATTTGGCACATCTAGTCTTGCTTTCTGCTCTAAAGGATCAATCTTATATGGTCATTTTCATAAGTTGAAACTTGCTGATCAATATTTCTTTTTTCTGGTCTCACTTGAATCTTTATATTACTCTAAGAGAGTACTTTGGTGAATGATTTTGCAGCATTTTATAAGAAAACCCACCATTTTTCACTATGTATGATAAATCTAAGATAATTAACTGTGAACAATGGACCATGGGATTTTCATCTCAACCATAATGAACAAGAAAATAGAGAACTTGTAATAATAACTTTTCAAGTCTATTTCTACTGCATATAACAATAGCAAAAGATAGTTTGAGGTGGGGATTTTCCATTCAAAAGTGAAAGGTTATAGCATCCTCAAGGAATATTTCCTCAGCAAATAAAAGTAACATCCTTACATCCATTTCCTATTGTTAGATCAAAATCAAATCAACTATAAAGAAACGGCATCAATTGAGAGCCGTTCCTTTGATTATGATCTAATAATAATAAAATGATTGTAAGGAAAATGAGGTATAAGTACAACCTGCCCCCTATAAATAATTATTTCATTTTTCCCTGATTACTCTCATTCCCCTTCATACTTCTCAAAGTTTTCCTTCGTCCATAAAATATATATGGTTATTGAATAAAGTTCAATAAAAACAGGAAAATCAAATAATCTGACTTTTTGAGCTTTGTTTCAAACATTACAATATATGCCTTCACAGATGACCTGATTCGCCATCTACTAGATCTGGACAAGAGAAAAGCTTACAGTATAATGATAAATGTTAGCGCGTTTGTATCAATCCATTCCACTGAGATTTATGAGCTTGCATTACTGTGATCATTGATTGCCTGGTAATAATTTTATTCTCTATTAATTTGTGCTTACAGTGAAACACTCTTGATTTTCTTCCTACCTCAAGTTTTGAACTTTCTCTTATCACTCCCCCAGGTTGGACACTAACAGAATCTCTCCATGTTCTGAATTTGTGATAAATTAAAACCCTTCTGAATATGTCTGACATAAAATACGTTTTTCCAGCTTTCTGGCTTTATTCCATGTCCACGTCACCGTCTGCCAAGGTAGGCTTTGACAGATGTATCCTAGTGATTGTTTTAGGGATGTTGCATGTACTTGTTTGGTTGAAACCTCATGTATCATCTACTCATTCAGGTTTGATCCTCAAACTGGACTACTGACTGGGACAAATGATGGGACACTTGTTAACTTCTTCCTAAGAAATTTAGGCAGGAAGTCCGAAAAGACACTTTGTATTTATCTTCTTGCTTTCCAGGTGATTTCCTCAATCCTTTTTCTTTCTAATTCAGCATTCATTTTAATTTTAGTTTTCCTTTTCTTTTTCTTTTTTTGGTTTTTCTTTCCAAGTTGCACTTGTGTTAGTTCAGCAATATGTTTTGTTATTCATGCAATCATGCTAACCAGTGGTTCAGATTTCCTTATCCAGTTTCACAGATAATGGTGAACTTGCTTTATTTTGTTAGGGTCTTGGGCAAAAAATTACCTAAACGGCTTAACCTGTTTAGAAGTCCATTGTTTCTTATCCTGAGTTTTTCATGTTTATGTAGTTGATTTAATTTTTCATGTAAAAAGAAAGGCCTAACATAAAATTTATTGTGAGATTTGCATATTAATTGACCTCTTTATTTATTTATTATTGAGGGGGGTGGAGGGTTACTGAAGATTTGCACATTCCAACTAGATTACAAATCACATTCTTCATTTTCTTTTTTTGACTTGGATTGGATGATTAGTAGAAGTGATAAAAAAAATTATCCAGTTTCCATATCAATTTATAACGCATTTTGAGTTTTAACCTATGATTGTGATGCGGATACATTATGATTGATTTTCAGTGGATACTACTACAGTTGGAATTTTGATATCATGATACATTGTTCTTATATTCTGTCTTTCTTTGGACAGGCCATTGCATGCTGTTTCTGTTTCATGCTGAGGTATTTACTTGCTGGTTGGTACAAATGAAAGCACGAAGTTGATAAAAGAAATATATTGATGAGAACCACCAGAGACAGAACTTGTTGTATTATCATTTTTGTAGAAAAACTGTTTCTTGTGAGCATAGGGAAATAGGTTTTGGAGGGGAAGGAATTTCATTTTTGTTATTTAAATGTTGTGTACTAAATATCAACTTAAAGAAATAGACGAAGTGAATTTTCTCTGCAGAACATGAGTAACTATATTTTATATGATCCCTTGAGAATCTATTATTATTATTAGGGTTTTATAATTCTAATTCAACATGAGAATTCAAATTTTCCTACACACTCTTCAATTCTTGTGCTGACATGAATCCCACATATAATTTTTTCTAACACATGAGTTTTACATGCTTTTTATTTTTGTAACATAAAATTTCAATTCTTATTCAACATGAGAATTATAAAATCCTTATTATTATGGCAAAAAGTTCAAGACAATAGAAGTTGACTGCTACTTAAACCCTGCCATGGCTGCATGCTTGCTTCTCATTTTGGTTGTGAAAATCCCCAACCAAAGTTACCCTTCAATTGAATCATCAAAATTTGTTCAAGAAGCAATACAGGATGCTACATAAACATTGAATTAAAAGACCCATTTACTCATTGCTGAATCAAGTGACAGAATAATAGTATTTTTCCTGTTTTCAACCTTTAGTTTCAGTCACTCAATTGCGGAATTAGTTGGGGGACTTGATTTAATGATACAACAAGCAAATGAAATCTTTCCAATGTAATATATAATCACTAAAAATCCAAGCTACACAATCAGGCTACGCTGCTGTTTCTAACAAAACTGATGAATCTAATTCCCACCACCAAAGTCCTTTAATAAATGGCGTCCCATCAAAGTAGCTTAATCAACATCCATAGCTTGTTCACTAGTCATGTTGCTGGACCACAGCTTTATGGTGCGATCATGGGAGACAGTAACAATATACCCGCCATCTGCAATCAATTAACAAGACATGCCAAAATCAGAAAAGACAGACTCAGCAGGCAAAAAATAATATTGACACAAACCAACAATGCTAATGGCTAAGTAACGGACAGGCTAACGATTGTCGTTTGAAGTTTTTATACTGTGCTACAGGAAATCTGGTATTTGATATAAAAAGGCACAATATATGGTCATCCGAAGAAGAATGAAGACCAATAAACCATGCAAATCAGGCCATAGGAGAAAAAAGTTTCTAAGAATAACAGCTGGCACTGTACATATATACTGGAAACATATTTTCTTTGCACACTGTTTTAATTTCTTCCTTTCCTTTAATTTTGGCAACAGAACTTCTTAGTCCATGGCAATAAATAAGGAAATGAATGCAGAAGGAAAACCTGAGAAACACAAAACAAAAATGTCCCCTACTGGATTTGCATTTTTGAGTTTTATTGAATTTTCCATGAAATTTGGGATTTTTTTAATCCACTAAATTGGTTTACAATGACAATTGCCCATTGCATGTACTAAAAAAAAGGAAAAAAAAAAAGCATTGCAACACATCATTTGCTTTTTCTATTCATTAAACAAAGTATTCACATATATACATTACCGTTTCAAAAAATCCACTAGTTACTTTTTAATTCATCATTTATAATTTGAGGACAGGACATAGGGGTGAACATCAAACACATAATGGAACAACACATAAACAAGCAAAAAGTGTATTAAATCAGAGCTATGAATGGATAATTCCTATCTAAGATAGAAATTCTACCTCCAAGAACATCCAGAGAAGTAACTTTTGCTTCATGCCCAGATAGTGTCTTCACAGGCTTAAAGTCACGGGCTGACCAAACCTGGAGTTAAAACATAAATACAAATAAGTATACTGAAATGAGAATAAACTACTAAACAACCTTAAAACTTCTCTTCAATAAAAGATTGTTGTTTTAGGTAGAAATAGAATGCATACCTTAGCTGTCATGTCATATGAGGCAGTTACCAAAAAGTAACCCTCTTGTGGCTCAAATTTAACTTGTGATATTAAATTAGAGTGAGCAGGAATGGTGTACAAGGATTTCTTCTTCCTCAAATCCCAAATGCGACAAGTGTTGTCTTCACCACCCGTGGCTAAATGGTATCCATTAGGTGAAAAACTGATGCCGAGAACCTTACAACAAAATACAATCAGTCAACCTTATGAAATGTCAGTGTGAAATCATGATCTTGAGAGAGAGAGAGAGAGAGAGAGGGAGGAGGAGGAGGACGGAGAATCTTTAATGTCTCACCGGCTTGACATGACCTTCCAGTGCAAGAATACTTCTCCCAGTTCGGAGGTCCCAAACACGAGCCAGAGCATCCAGTCCACAAGATGCAGCTAATGATCCATCGTGGTGGAAAGCTAAACCATATATACTTCTACTATGGCCTTCTTGAAGAAGCAACTCCTCTCCTGTTTCTATGTCCCACAATCTCCATGTCTTGTCAAAGCTAGCAGTGCCCAGATACTTCCCTGATGGATGGAAGGCAATGCGTGCAAGACGGTCAAGATGACCCTCAAATGTCTTCAAAAGGGATCCTTGATCATTCCAATACCTAGCAGTCCGATCAGCAGAGGCAGTTGCTATATGATTATGCATAGGTGAATAAGCAACATCAGTAGCACGCTCGGTGTGCCCCTTAAAGGTAGAAAATTTTCTTACTTTAGGCATGCTCCACAACTTGGCAGATCCAGTTAGAGAACTACAAAACCAAAACAAGTTAGTAGACTAGACTAGAATGGTTTCAAAAGGCAAGGAAAAGTAAGGCTTAAGTTGCACAACATTCAACGACATACCAAGTAGCAAGCCATTTTCCATCGCGTGAGAAGGAGCAACCTGAAAGTGGCCGATCATCTCCAATTTCACTGAATTCAAGACTCAGATTATCAGCCTGTTTCAATGCCCAATCCATCTCTGCATCCGTATCTTCATCTGGATCATCTTTTTTTCTCTGGGCACGTTGAATACGCAATGCTGCCCTTACTAAAGAATATTTAGCAATATCAATTCTGGCATCTAGGAGAGACTGTGACCCTTCAGTGTAAAAAGGATATTGCAGTTCTTCATCAGCCTCATCTTTTGGAGCAGAAGCTGCAGCCTCTTCATCCTCAAGAGCTTTCATCAGCCTTTCAAGTTGTCCATCAGCATCATCTAGCTTTACCATAATCATCCGCAACCTGTCTCTTCTCTCCATCTCCCTCTCACCAAAGAGAGTTACGGGCTCACCAAGATGGCGAAGACGAGCTCGCACAGCCATATCATTTGTAGGAACAGTGACAGCAGCAGAACGCCTCCTCATCATGAGTTCTTGCATTACTTTTTCCTGCCGCTCTCTTACCAGTCTACTCTCTTGCGATATCTCATACTCCCCTGTACCCTGGTTAATTCTGGTGTCCGAGCCATCATGATCTGAATCAGAATCACTTGATCCAACCTCGCCATTTTGTGGCACAGGTGGCCTAATAACTGGTGGCTGAACTGGAAGTGGAGCCAGTGGCCGGACAGCAAGAGAGGGAGGAATTGTAGGGATTGGAGCTAGAGGAGGTACAACAGAAGGTGGAATAACTGGTGGTAAAATAGGTTGTATTGGATGAGGCAATGTTGTTGCGTTGACCGGAGAAATCGGATTTTGACCATCAGAGGTCGGTATAGAGGCTTCTGCAGTAACATTCGATGTAGTATTTTCCATCTCCACTTCCATGATTCCTAGCCAACAAAATAACCAATACATATAAAATCAAACTGCAGTATTTTCAGCTAATCATCATTAGCATCACCTGCCATAATCCTTTAAGCACCCAAATCCAATAATTATATGCATAAAAGACATCAACACACAAACTACCGCTCATTAAAAAAATAGATACACAGAAAAATTACAAGTAATTGCCAATGTCTCATATCTTGAATTGAAAGAAACACATTTGCAAATCAGACTGAGTTTAACATAAAAACCACTTAAACAAATACATAGATAGATAGATAGATAGATAAAATCCTCAAGCAAAGATTAATTAAATTCAAATATGCTCTTTCTATCGTGATTGTATGATAACTCATGCTGTTTTAGAGTAGTTATTTACTCAGTGCGTAACATCCACATTTAGCACACAAAGAATAGGGTTGATTACAAGAAATACACATCAGGAACAAAACAAATTATAGAATCATCAAAATGAAAAGTTCTACTGAATAACTCCACATTAAATTACAGGAACAACCTTAATATTACTATCAAGACTTGGAATTTTAATTTACTAGCTTTCTCAAGAATTCCAATGCCAAAGAGATATAAAACCCCAAAATGCTTCCAAGAATAAACAAACCCTAAAATATCATAGTGTATAGATAATATAGAAAAAGAAAAATTGTAACTTATTCAGTGACCCTTTTAAAGCACAATGCTCTAGTGAGGGGTGGAGATTCAACTTGGGAGTGAAATGTCAAATGGGTAGTCGAGGATACACAAGGTTATTGGATTGTTTATTGAACAAAACAAAGAAAAGTAATATAGGCAGAGAGAGTTACCTGAGGTGGTGGAACGGGGTCTCCTTCTGCTGCAAAGGGGCTTTGCTTGAGGGTGGTATTGGTAGTGGTGATGAGTGATAAACGATTGGAATGAATAAAAGAGAAGGAAATTTCGTCGCAAACAGGCTCACGAAATATGCCTCTTAACAGTAACCGGAACTGGAAGGCTCATCCATAAATCAATATTATTAAGGGAAATACTAAGTGTCATGTGATATGAAAATTCTCAACTTTCCTACGCATTCAATATAATGTGGACCCACTTCCACTTTTTTTATTTTTTATTTTTTCTATACAATGGGATAACAATATTTTTATGTATGTAACATGACACAAATAACGTCATGTTACATGACGAATATTAATTTATTAATTATTAATTCATAATAAATGATAATTATTTTTTGACAAAAATCAATAATTAAGATATAATAATAATATTACTTGGTAGTAACAATATCATATCGCTCATTAAACTTGCCCGCATTATAATCATTGAGCACTTGAGTTATAGATTTAATTGCACGAATTAATAAGTATATGTAAGTTTATAATTTATATTAAAAAATCATAATATATTTAAATATATATATAAAAATAATATTAATTTCAAATATATTAATGTAAAAATAATAAATTATGTATTATTATCCAATTGAAGATTAAACAAACATGTAATGTTTCTGATATTAGTGCTTCATATTCAATAGATGACATCTCTAGTTATAGATTAAATCAAAATTTATTACATAGTACATAATCAACATAATATTAGTGTTATAAATACCTATCGTATATAACTCAATAAGTAACAAATTAGTCAAAGATTCAAAAGAAAATAAACTATTTGTGAATTTTTAAAAAATAACATCCTTTGTGAACTGAGTTAGCTCACCGGTTAAACCAATTGCATCATCGATTTTCTTAAAATATGGGCTGGGTCGCATCAATTTTAATACTTAGCCAATCCAAAATAAAAATCGAACCGATAACAATCCGATTTTTTCAACACTGCTATAAACCATTTCGCCAGCTGAATGTGTCTATCTTGTTGCACATAAGGGTTGTCATGCCAACATAATTAATAAAAAAAAAAGATTGAAAATTGTCTGATAAATTATAATTAAATTCATTTGAAATTTAAGGTACATAAAAGGGCATGATATTCTTATTTAGTATAAAAATAAGAAATCTTATACAAAATATTGATAATCGATTTTCAAATATCTAATCAATCAAAGTCATTAGATATAAACAAGATCAATTATTAAGATTGAGAATATAACTTACACCAATATAAAATATTCTGATACAACATTAAATCTTAAAATTGACTTATGATGTTGTGTCTTGGTGTTTGACCTTTTGACCTATTTGATTTAAAACTTAAATTTTTTTATCAAATGAGAAAATTTTATGTGCAACAGTTAGAGGTACATCCATGTTAAAAGGGAAATTTTTTTTTGAACTTAAAAGGAATCATAAAAGAAACGGTAAAAGAGAGTACCGAGTTCGGTACTCTCGTTGCACTTAAAATTTTTCCTTAACAGTGGTGCATCGCGTAACTATGACAAACACTCGTTCATCCATGCATTATTAGAGATGGTAAAGTGGGCAGCCCGCCCCTCCTCGCCTCTCTTTTAAGAGTGGGCTAAAAACTCAACCCTCCCCACCATATTTGGCGGGCAGGTTGGCCCGCAACCTGTTTTATACTGACCTGCCCCAATCGGCCATCAATCCGCCCCACCCTACTTTTGTAAGTGACTGTAAAACTCAGCTCACTCAACTCCATCTTGGCAACAGGGAGGGTAGGCCCGCCGAGCAAAGCCCTATGCATCATGCATAAATAAGTAGTGTGTATCTAAACATATATTTATTTATTTTTTTGGTGAAAATCTAAACATATGATTTAAAATGTGCATATTTTCTTTCACAAAAAAAAAAGTGCATATTTTCAATACATATCTCAAGATATTATTTTAATAAAATATTTGAATTTTACATTAATCTCTTAAAATACTTTAAAGATTGCATTAATTCGGTCAAGATATACTAAAATTTGCATTAAATCTTTTTTCCTTGTTTGTAAGACCTCGAATAACTAGATCATGGCCCAGTGCCAGAATTCACTCCAAAGCCCAACAAAAATGTGAATGAGTAAACTTTTTTTTTTATTTTTTTTATAGGGAACATCTAATCTCATGGTGTAGAAGATATCACTCTCATGTCATAGACCCAACATATGGTGGGTCCCACCATGTGTTAAAAAATAAGAAATCAATAAATAAAAGACACGTTTGTCGATGTATCTACAACATAAGATAACTGTCTCCTATCATATGAGAGAATAATTTCCCTTTTTTATAACAGAGTAAACTTCTTTTACTTCATTTAATTTTTTTTTTATTTGTCTCCTCATTCAAGTCTAAAAAATATTCAGATAGATACATAATTTTTATGAAAAATGTTAGTCTCAGACAGAAAGGAAAATAATTCTCTGCACACTCATCAGCAACAGTGTTTGTCTCTTTTTCTTTTTTGAAGTCAAGTTCCCACTTAAAAATCGTGAAGATTAATTTTTTTACCTATTACAGGATAAAAGGTATCCCCAATTTTTATATGGTAGAATTCATTATCTCAATCTTATATTTCATTCATGACTTGAATGCAGCGAATAGTAGCATGACGCTTTTTTCCATTCTTTTTTGCCATAGGTCCGCATTTGCAATTGCATTATTCACCCAATTCTCACAATTCTTTTCAATCCCATCACCTGCGAGGGGTTGCACATTGTCGTACCATATTTTTTTACTTTTTTTCTTCGCTCACAAACTTTAGTATATTAGTGGCAAAAATAAAAATAAAACGCACAAAGAGATTTAACCTATAATTTATCAAAATAATTAACTTTTTTATGAATAAATAATAATTTTAAAATAATAAAATTAAATATAATAAATTGTAATAATGTTTATTTTTCATAAAAAATATCTGAATTAGGTTATTATCATTTACTTATCACGTGACAAACAGTTTCACTAATGCATACATTGACGTGTTAACCCTACTATTCATATCAAGTAAAAGTTAACAGATATTTAAATATTTTCTTTTGAATTTGAACTAAGAAAAGAAGTCTCAGTCAAAATTATTATTTTCTCAAAACCAATTCCCACATGCATAATATAAATCATTTAAAAACTTAAAATAAAAAGACAAATCACAACTAATTTTATACTTTAAAAGTTTAATTTGCGGTTGAAATGTCAATCATGTCATATCTATGCAAAAGAAACTTTAGAAAGATGAAATGTTGTGCCACGATTTCCCTCGAAGTGAAAGAAAAAAAAATTATCTTCAATAAGAGAAGTGTTTTTTCAGCTACGGGAAATGAAATATCCTACAATCCTATAAACGAAATAAAAATTATCTCGTGTGACAATATAATATCTTTTCATACTAATAATTCACTCCAAAAAACTATTAAGGTCATAAAATAAAATAAAAATACACAAGAAATCGTTTTTTTTTTCCTTCTTTTGAAAAATTGTTTTAACTTTGGGCTTTATGAGTTCTTGAAAAAAAAAATATTTTTGGGATTAAAAAATGAGAAATGTTAACGGCTCTGTTTGATTTGTGTTTTGGAAAATAATTTTTTTAGTTTCCAGAACAAAAAAACAAAAAAATTCGTTTGGTAATACTTGTTTTGTAAAAAAATGTTTTGAAAACTATAACTGTTTTTTTATTTTTAAAATCAAATTTAGAGAGCATGTATGAGTTATTTTTTGTTTTCTATTTTGATTTTTAACTTTCAAACAGAAAAAATATAGAAAACAACTGTTTCCATAACTATTTTACAAAACAATTTTAAAAATAAAAAAAATAAGAACACAATCAAACAGAACCGTTCTATTTACAAACTACATTATGTCTGACCGTTCGTACTCCGATCAAGAATATATCATATGTCATATTTAGTATAATTTGTAAAAAAAGTTTAACCCTTCCCTTTCAAAAATAATGATATTTAGTTTGAGTCAAGATCATTTTTGTCCTTAAAATGCTACTACCTCTCCCGATACTTTCTTGATAAAAATAACAAAGAAAACCTCCTTCAATAAAACATAATAAAAGTTTTATGATTACATTGAGTCTGGATCTCGCAATATAATTTTTCCCTTCACAACAGGGGATGTAACTGATATTGTAATATGCATTTAGCCAATGTAATGTGCAGATTGCTAAATTTTAGAGCGTAGTGGAGAAAATCACATAGCTTCACGATTAAGAGATTGAAATTTTGGGTTGTATACCAGCAAGTCTAGGCAATTTTATAAGTTTTGTTTCTCTGTAATATCTTATGTCCCATATCTGAGATGTAAAAGTTCTGGAGCTCGATTGAAATAAAATCTTACTTGAAATTATGGCCAAACTTCTTACTTAATTAAGAAATGAAGGAACTTAAGAAGTGCAGGCTATCTAGCACCGATACTATACGCGACACGTGACACGACACGACACGACACTCCGACACGTCAATCCTAAAAAATTATGGATTTCGACACGTTGGGACACGTTTTAATATTAAATAATATTTTTAATTTATATAGTGTATATTTCATTTAATATTTAATAATTTAACAAAAAAATGAAACTAAATTAATAATACCCATCAACACGTTATAAAGATGAAAGCTTTAATAAAAAAAATAAAAACTGGGATGAGAGAGATATAATATCAGATAGAGAGAACAAATCATATTAGAGAGAGATCAGAGAGAATGAGATACAACAAGAGCGTAATAGGAATTGACAACAATGATGCTGAGACGATCTCTTATCTACTTAAGGGGAAAAAAGACAAAAAAATAAAATTGATATGATCAAGTGGAAGCTTTATTAATATATTTTATTTTTTTAAAAAAAAAATTTTTAATTTTTTAAAAAAAAAATTAAAAAAAAAATTAAAAAAATTATGAAAATGCCATTTGACCGTGTCGGACACGGTCAAATTCGCGTGTCGGAATGGTCAACGTGTCGGAAAAATTCAACCGCGTGTCCGACACCGTGTCGGAGCGTGTAGCCGTGTCGGACCCGACTCTTCATGTTTTTAGTGTCCGTGCTTCCTAGAGTACAAGCATATATATGATATTATTATGTCATAAAAAAAAACTAACAGGAAAATCTTGCTATGAAGTATCGAACGAAAATAATATATATATATAATGAACGCACATGTAACGCATTATGATTATCCTATAGCAACGACACAAATCACAATAACTCAACAAAAATACAAGACATATATAAGGTAATTCCATAAATGCATACATATTAATTGCTCCTAGCTAAAACAGGGCTCAACAACTTTAGACTAGACTAAACTTCATGCACTCCTAAGAATTGGAATAGATTCTCTCATGTTTAAATTTCACTTGGTCTAAATTTCGCATGAATTGTTTACATGGAATTTTAACGTCCGCCTCTCTCTTAGTAGATAGTCAGTAATACTAATACATGAGAGGATCCACTCCCACGCTAAGAATTCTTTGTTTTCAAGGACTTATGGGTGGAGGGGTTGGAGAAAAAAATGGGATGGAAGGAATCACATTTGGGATTGAGGGAAGGTTTAGAATTGAACCTGCAGGCAGTGGAGGCATGGTGACCTGTGGGACTAATGGTAAGGTGGGGATGCTAGGAAGTGGTGGCTGTGTGATTGGTATTGATGGTTGTGGCAGAGTTGGGATAGTAGGCAAAGGGGGAACATTACCCTGAGGCAGATTTGGCAATGAAGGCAATGGTGGTAATGTTGGTTTGGGCATAGTAGGGAAGCCAGGCATATTTGGTAAAGCAGGTTGAGTAGTTTGCAGGAGATGGCGACCTGCTAGGCAAAATTTCATGCTTGAAAGGGAAAGAGCTATGAAGAGAGTTAAGAGAAAGGAATTGTGGTAAGCCATGACTAAGGTTAAATATTCAGAATTTGGAGATTGGAACCTTTAGGCTGAGTTGGGTTAGAAATGTGCATAAGGTGTTTTGCTTTGGTTTGTAGAAAAACCTGTTAGAAGGTTTGGGTTATATAGATGTATAGAGATGTCAAGGTGTAACATTATGGTTTATTTATTGGTAATCTAATCTTTGACTTTTTCTAAGATTGATTTTGTCTTTTGTTAGCCTTTTTATCTGTGGGTAAAGTGTCTGTCATTTTAAAGGATATAAAGCTGTGTCATGATAAGAGTGAAAAAGAGATAGATAAAGGAGAAAAGAGAATTGACAAAAAAAATAAAAGTGTGGAAAGGATATAAATTGTGTTATTTAAAAGGATAAACAGTTTTCACTTTATTTATATTATCCGTTTCTTCCCTTTTCAATAATATTTTATTATAGTTTTTTGGAGTTGAAGTGGAATTTGCCCTTTTTGAATCTTCCTTTTTCATAGTATCATAGTAACCTTGGTCTTGTGGTAGCTTTCTCACTGAGAGCATTGGCTTTCCATGATAAAGGGGATTTTTTTTTTTTTTTTAACTAGAAGGTGACAAAAAATTTCATTCCCTTCAAATGCAGATATTTCAGTTGACCAACAAAGGTTCTATTAAATTTTGTTATAAGAAATACTATATAGGTAAGAAGTTGAACTAATAATTATTCCACCAACTAATCATCACATGCTTAATTAGTTAACTTTGATTTAGTGTCTGGTTGGTGTGATGTATAAGACATGATAGTATAAGCTTATACTATATATTATGACATTTTCAGTTATTTGGTGTGACCATCGTATAGTATAAGTTTATATAACAAAATCTCTTAATACATCAAAACGATGTATAACTTAATCTGGCCTAAGGGGGAGGGATTAGACTTGATAACGGCTTAGTGTATTAAAATCGTTGACCAGTGTAATTCTCAAAAATTAATATATTATTTTAATATTAATATATTAAAATAAAAAAATTGATTTTTCAATATATTAAATTTTAAAATATTGAATATTTTTTTATAAAAATTAATTTATTTTTTGGACACACTGATCAATAGATTTTTATAAAAATTAATATCATATGACATTTTTTGAAGAATTATATAAATTCTTATTAAAAAATATTTTTATTAAAAAATATTTATTTTTATCCTATATAGTATTATACAGTGCATTACTAAATACGATGATATTATCTTATACAATATATTATTTTATACAATACCATGCCAAACACTGGATAGTATTAAAATTCAATCAGGTCTTATACAATCAGACCTAGACATGTTTGGTGCATAGTATAGGATAAGGCCTAATAGTATAAGATATGATTAAATTTTAATATTATCAAGCGTTTGGTATGATATTGTATAAGATAATATCCTCCAATATTTTAAAAATTAATATATTAAAAAAATCATTTTAATATATAAATATTGAAATGATATATTAGTTTTTGGAAATTGTACTTGTAAGCAATATTAATACATCAACCCTTTATCAGGCCTAATCCACCACTCCTAGGCCGCATTAGGTTATAAATCATTTTGATGTATAAATGGGTCCTGCTGTATAAACTTATACTATACGATGATCACACCAAATAACTGAAAATGTCATTACGTATAGTATAAGCTTATACTATCAAGCCTTATACATCACACCAAACAGAGGTCTTATACTATCAGGCCTTATCCTATACTATGCACCAACCATACCCTTACAAAAATACATCATTAAAAGCCCCACATATAATATCTGCATACTATAGCTTTAAAATTTGCCATGTCATCACATTAGTCTTTTAAATATTTTTTTTATCAAATTAATCCATCAAATATTATAGTGATATCATATTAGTCTTCTAAATATTTCAATTATTAAATTAGCTGTTTAGATATATAAAAGACCACCATATTCACAAAGCTGTTCATGAACCTCCTCACTTGTAATCTTCAATGGTGGCTTTTTTAAAACAAATTTTGGTCATTACAAGTTTGAAAAAAGTCTAGGAACCATTCCTGTAATCAAACATATATACAAACAAAGAACGCGATAAAAAAAAGGGAAAAAATCAAGGTAGATACTTTTTGGGCAAAGATAGTTAAACACTCAATTCACGATCCTCGAAGCAACTTTCTCATTCTCTCCAATTCAGCTCAGTACCAATAAAGGCTTCAATAAGAACCATATCCCAATCCTGCATTAGAAATAACATAAATTTTTTATGTTTGAAGCATTTCCATAATCAGTAAGAAAATTGAATAACTTTTAGAAGTTGAGGATAGACTCATCAGATTATGGTAAGTGACTTAATGCAGTAAAAAAAACGTGTCATATATGCTTTATATATTTCACTAAATTCTTGGCAAAGCCATGCAAAATAAATGCCTGAAATAACATAGGTATATAATTTCATATATATTTGGAAAATGATTTTCCATAATCCTATAGCACTTAAAAGTATTTTTTTTGGCAACAAATGTACATGCTCAGGTGATAGCACAACTTGACAGGACTTAGAAAAGTCAAAATTTGAAAATTTACTAGCATCATGGTTATCTTCTGTCTGGTTTAAGACAACAAAAAGGTCAGGATAAACCTGAGAAATATAACAGTAAAAAGTGTATCATACAATGTACACAATTTTTAATAAAATAAATAAATATATAGATGTATGTGTTATATATAAATATATTTTGATTGAGCTTTTCTAAATCATGCATACCTCATTGAGAAGATACATGTCATCTAGCAGTTTTTTTTTTTTTTTTTGATATAAATGAAGGGCATAGCCCAGGAAAATTATATTGAAAGCTGATGCATGTTTAAAGACACATGCTCCATCAGTAGGTACTTACAAAAGTCACTTCAAAGAGGTAAAATACTTGCAGGGGGAGAGGAAAACAACTTCAACTCTCCAACCCTGCAGTTGAACCCATCTTTTGCTAAACTATTAGCCCAAATATTATAATCCCTAGGGATAAACTCCATATGAAATTGATCAAAGGCCGGAATAACACTACTAATTCTTCTGGTTAAGAAGGAGAAGCCACCCGAATTAGACGGGGACTCTACACATAGGAGAGCTTCCTTATTATCACAACCAAGCCAAACTCTTGGAAGTTTCATATCCATAGCTAGCTTGAGCCCTTGCCAGATTCCCCATAATTCAGCTTCCAACGGAGAACAAGAGCCTATATTAAGGGAGAATCCACCCAGCCAATCTCCATTAGAGGTGCAAATGAAACCTCCACAAGTACCTATTTTGGAAATTAAGTTTACAGCACCATCAACAAAAATTTTAATAGCATCCTTCTCTACTTGTTGTCCTAAGCCACCATAGAATTTAAGAGAATCTATCTTCGAGGCAAATGGATCACCAATACTACTCTCCTTCATGTCAACTAGATAACTCAGTATCCTACAATTAGGGTCACTAGGCCAAGAGAACAACTCATCATGGACAGATGAATTCCTCAATTTCCGTAAGAGCCAGCAAGTTACAAAAAATATTTCCTTCCAAGAATGCCAAAGTTTGGACGAGAATGGTTTACAAATATTAAGTTTAAACCAATCTAAACCATCTTCTGACAAGAAGGAACTCGGGATCTTACCTTCAAACCACCTCTCCCAAACACTCCTAGCACTTTTACAGTCTCTAAGTACATGTATAATTGTCTCTTGACTGGTTAAGCATATTGGGCATAGAATCTCCCCTTCACTCCAATAACAAGTAATACTTCTAAAAGGGAGTTTATTCAGGCAGGCCAACCATAACAAGATTGCTATTCTATATGGACCTCTCCATTTCCAAATGATAGACCAAATTTTATCTTTCCCCATAGTGGAATCTGTAAGCTAGCAATAGGCATTCCTCACCAAAGATTTACTTGGGCTGCTCCTTATCCAACTAAGCCTGTCATCTGAGCCACTTGGATCAGGGGGAAGAATTATTTGCAGCTTTCTAAGAGTAGCTTCATCAAGAAAATTCGCAGATAGCTCCAATTCCAAACACCTGTTTCTTGATCAACAAGGTCACACACTTTTAATTCTAGATCAGAGCTTGGAGGTGTAACACCCCGTTCTAGAACCGGTTTGTTAACATCGCATTATGATATTAAACGCAGTTACAATCACATTGGTTCAATTAGAAATCTGGTTAAATTTTTCTTTTAAAACCAAGCCAAATTTAAAATACCCAATTGCGTGACCATAACCATACAACGTTGCGGAATAAAGTAAACTAAGCTTAACATAATATTCTTATTTCATTATTAAATTATTATCATACTCCTTATATATTCCCCATATTCTAGTATGTTGTAGATCTCTAAGTTAGCTACATGTGGTTTCAAACCGCGCCTCATTTGGAGCTCCGTAGCTCAAGTTAGGCTAAATTTAGACAACATATGTTTATATTGGAAACAGGCCGCGCGCGCTTAAGCGCGCTATCGGGCGCTAAAGCGCCCATTGGCAGAGAGGAACTCGTCTTTTTGGCAGCTAAGGGCGCTTAAGCGCGCATCAGGGCGCTAAAGCGCGCTACCCGTGCGCTTAAGCCCCCATTTTGGGCGCTGAAGCCCGCGGAGGCAGAGAGCATTGGCTCTCATAGGGGCAGCAGGGCGCTTTAGCGCACTGCCAGGAATTCTCAACACTCTCAGTTTTCATATTTCGCCCTTGGGAAAGTGGATCCAATTGACAATCCTCACATATCCATGTATCCAAGCTTAATCCACGTATTTCTCTAACCTCTCATCCTGGAATAGACTAAAAATTTGGGCAGCATCCCCTTTGTTTTCTCAAGGTTTCCCGATTTAGCACTAGGTACCTAATTAAGTTTCCAGCTCAACAAGTCCAATGCATAGAGTATATACATACATTTAACTTAAAGGAAACATCATTTACAAAATATCTTAATTACAAATCATAGGACTTAGCTTACAAAACACCATGATCAATTCATTGGCTCCCAACAACAAAAGAGATCCCAAAGGAATTGAGCATAGGCTAAGTCCATCCATTGCAATATACATACATATAGCAATTGACTTTCAAATGTAAATCTTATACATGTGAACTACAAATAACAATAACAATATAATGCAATAAATACATATCCATGCAATTTGTAAAAAACATCTCCAGGAGAAATCCCTCGAGCTCTCGAGCTGTCCTAAGGATACTCAGATGCAAATAGTCCTACTGGCCAGCTAAACTATCAAGTATGATTTACGCATCGTCATGCAACATACCAACATAGGGAAACACCATCCTATGCCACACCAAATGCATACACATACGTATAACAAGGCATTAAACTATTTCATTGCATTTATATACACTATCACAACCACTACCCACTCAGGGCTTGGTGGAACAGTAAAGGGAATTACACCCAAGGTTCGAAGGCTTACCTCAAGTTTCAGTTCAACCTTGTTTACCAACAAGTTTTTGCCACCAATTACAATAATCAACTTCACTAAAAACCACCTACACAATGTGTAACACAATCAATCAACACAATTCAATGAATAACCATGTATTCATCAACAATAAAACAACTCCACACCACAATTTGGCATGGACTTACCTCTCCAATAGGGCTAATCTAGCTCCATAGCTTGCTCCAATGGTTGGTCCCTCAAGGGTGATTCAATTGCCTCAATCCTAACCACCACATGGTTACAATCAATAATCAACCAAACCAAACCATTGATTATAAAAGCAAGCCAACCCATAATCAAATGCATAATCTTATAATTTCAAAACAAAATTATGTGACTATCTAAACTCATTTTCACCGATTAAATGTCATTCCTAGCATTTTTCACAACATGCACTAAGCCTCATTCCTTCTTGAACGTAGCCCATCTACTCACATTATCATAAAACCCTAAACACTATTCATCATCTCCCCCAATCATACATTCTCCATGAAAATAGAGTTCAAGAAGTAGAATCTTACCACCAATGGTTGCACAACCAAGGACTGTGGATCCCCTAAGCTCTCCTTGAAGGAAATGTCATCAAACACTTCCAAAAGCCATGTAGGTCGAATTTTGGGAGGAATAAATCTCTCTCTACAAAGCCTCACACTCAAAACCAAGCTTGGATTATGCAAGAGGAGAGGATTTGGAATGGTTTAGGCTTTTAAATCAACGAAAACGGTTAAGGATCGCAGGATCTAGGGTTTCCCTCTCTTTTTTCTCTTATCCTTCTCTTCTTCTTCTTCTTCTCTTCCTTCCTTTCTTCCTCCCTTCTGCCACGACGGGTTGGGGGAGGGAAATGGGTTCTTTTTGGTGCATACCCACTTAACATAAGTTAAGTGGGATCAAGTGGGTATTGGTTCATCTAGCTATTCAGCTCTATTAATTACCAAACTTTACCCAAAAGTCTGGAATATTTTTTCAGGAATATTTTCACTTTATTTTTATATTTTGGGTACTTTTGCCTACACCTATTTATACCACTTAATTTTCACCAAGTACACTTTCTACTTCAGAAGTTACCCCAATTCACTTAATTAGGCCTGATACTTAATTTTACTCACTAATACATGCTTAATTATTTAATACATGTAATTTACTAATTATCTATGTTGGGCTATTATAGGAGGTTTAACTAAAGCAAGATCATATAGATTTTTTTTCCATCCTCCCCAATAATCTGTCCATAAGAAAATAGATTTACCATTACCTACCTCCCAAATCAAATGCTGAACCAATTTATCTCTGGCTAAACATATGTTCTTCCATAAAGAAGAGTCACTATTTTTAGCAATTAGGCTTCTGTTGGGATCCTGCTTCCTACCATACTTACCAAGTAAAACCTTGGCCCATAGGCTGTTTTGATCATTAATGAGCTAGCAGTTGGTTGTTGAAGAACTCGCCCTCAGTGATTGAAGTGACATTATAATTATGCTCATTTTTTTGTAACATTGACATCCAGTTGCTGTGGCAATTGAAGGATCCCTGAGATATTTTTCCCGTGGAGTTGTATTAGTCATCAATAATGATGGAAGCTCACTTACACACTCATCCAGAGAAGTAGAAGCAGAAGCAATATTTTCAAGCCCCAAGGTTGCCACAGTCATATTTTCACTTTGAGTCCCATTGATTAAACCAAAGCTATTGCTGCTCACAGTCCCATTCAGTTGAATTCCAGAGGAATAACTACGATAATAAGTAGAATTACAGGGTGGATTATAGGTGCTCAAACATCCCAATGAGGCAGAGTTTAGTACATTTGGTTGTCATATTTCAAACCACTTGTCAGGCCATTTGTGCAAGTCATCAAGCTATGACTCATTTCACCACCATTGTGTGATATGTTTGCGTATCTCTCCAACATTTTCTGCTGGATATTATTGGCCCCTATATATTGCTTCCAAAGTTTAATTGTCGAAGCCTGACTTGATGATTGAAAGAATCACCATGTTGATTATGAAGCATTAGGCCTCTTTGCATTGGATAAGCTTCATACCTTGGACACCTATCAGCTGCAACTTTTCTTAGGGAGATGCGATACTTCTGCAAGTTTTATGTTCTGATTTAAGATATCACATAGAAATGACTAAGATGGATACAAAATATTTTTCTTTTTTCTCTTTATTGTGAAAGATAGTTTATAATGGATATAATTATCAACCATTCAAGTCGTCAAATACCCCTAAAAGACTAATTATGTTTGAAATAACATTGTCAAGTCTGGATGACAAATTAAAGGTTAACAAAACGAAAATTCTTGGTTGAAAAAGGTTATCTTATTATCAAAATATATTACGCAAATTAAGAAGCAAATCTGTAAGTGAGTGGAAACATTTTCTTTGGTCAAGGTGGGCACGTTCATAATTTCCAGAATTTTCTTTGGTGTGGCCCCTGTATCAGTGACAAGACAAGCACATGGAAATATAAAAAACCCATTACCGTTATCTACATGTATAAAAGAGACAAAGCCAAAGTTATTAAATCTTTAAACCAAGAAAGTTTGGAACATATTTCTTACTGACTAATCCAAATTGTTTTATAGCAGACAAAGACAGTTTATGAAGGTACGGTGTCCAAACTGTTGAAATAGTATGAGTGTCACATTGGTGATAATGGGTTAAGTGAAGTGTATATAAGTGGATGGATCGATGAACCCAATGCGTTAAGATTTTGGGTTAAGATGTGATGTCGGAACCACTTGGTTTATTTGATCAACTTAGCCCATTGGTGGTGGTCTCCCGCCACGGGCTTACCCTGGACCCACCTGACAGTGGTATCAGAGTTGGATTGTGCTCGAGCTAGCCATGTGTTTGGCTAGTAGGCAGGTAGAGTACTTTGGGCCTAGGTACTCACTCGGTTGAGGGGGAGCATGAGTTTCACACTTGAGGGGGAGATTGTTGGAATATTCAAGTGTGATGAATCCTACATTGGTTGGTAATGGGCTAGTAAAGAGTATAAATGGAAGGACCTATGAATCCAATGCCTTAAGATTTTGGGTTGAGACGTGATATCGGACCCACTTGATATGGTGGTCTAGCTTAGCCACAGGCTTCTCCAGAAACCCACTTACACAAACAAGGTGTTGTTTCTCCCAAATGTCTTTGATGTCTTCCTTGAAAATGGGTTTCAAAACATAAAATGTTGCAGCTTTCTTTGAATTCTTGGACATGACACTCTTTTTTCTGTGTTCGAACATCATTGCACGAGACAAAAGAGAGAAGAGTTTTTTTTGGGTAATAAAAGAGAGGAGAGTTAAATGCTGCAGAACATAGCTTAAGTTGTTTAAATAACAAACAAGATTGATTAAACGGAAAAATCTGAGAGTAAAGTTGGTATATTTATTGTCTATCAATTCAGCACCCTACTATGAGACAACCTAGAATTGATTGATCCGTGCACTTAACACACAAGGATCACAATGAGTCTTAACTCAAAGCAGTGTCCACATAGGACTTCCAAGAGTCACACGTCTTAGGATACAATCCCCCAAAAGGGAAGCCCATTTTGCATATTATTGGCTAAGGAACTATCAGGCATACCTGCCTTCCGTGTACCTCATATACAAAGACCACTCACTGAGTCTTCACTCAAATGAGTGTCTAAATGGAACTCCTAAGAGGAAACCTCTTCGGATACACCCCTTCCAGGGATATTCCATACAATAACATTTTCCTATAGCCAATGATCTCAATCAATCAACTTATATTTAATTGACTATACCTGCAAGCATATCAGTTTCAATCAAGCAAATTCCCAGGCCTTCAGCCATTACCGAATTGCTCATACCACCAGGTCATTCCCCAAGACTATTGCATCGTCACAAGAATACCTATGCAACCAGGTCATTCCCTAGGCTAACATACCGTCATGAGAATGCCTATGCAACCAGGTCATTCCCCAGGCTAGCACACCGTCAAAAGAATATCCACATATGAAACTTCCGAAAAGAGTCTTTTACGGCTCGCCCCTTTTCAGACGCAAATAAACAAACAACATTATTCAAAAATACTACAACTAGTAATATATGATATCTTGTTATAGTTTCCATATATAGCACTATCATAATCAATGTATACACATATATAATAGCACAATCACAACTTTCTTTCAAAAAGTATTACACTAGGTCTATCCATCCACCTATCTCTTACACACTAAGAACACTAATTAGACTCATCCTGAGATTTCCTTAAGATCACTATCATCCATGCGATGTTTCACATCTATGAAGCCGTCAAAGTATATCGCGGTGTTTACCATGAATATGCAATCATCATACTAAAAATGAGTCGGCCAAACTCACACCGAGTATCTAGCAATGCTTAATCATGACAAATACTAGAAATTACCGAACAATAGCTCTCTCAATTTTACACATTAGATTTTTCCCTAGAAATTGCTCTGATACTATTAAACCCACATTGCACGAAAAATAGACCCTAATCGTTTCCTAATTTACCCTTTGTCTTGAAGACAAGCAAAAAAGTCTCTAGCACCCTATGGGTCATGGATACCTGCGCTAGAGTGGCTTAAGCGAACAAAAGTAAGTCATATGCCAAAAATAGGTGAGTTATAGCGATTACTATCACGTAATAATTATATTATAGTTACTATTAATAAGTAATAGGAATTAAGGTTCTTGCAATCCCAAAACCGCATTGTTTTAGGGTTTATAACAAAAAATAAAGGGTATTTTAAAAATTTTATTTTTCTATTATAATAAGTATTTTATTGAAAAACCTTTTATTTTTTATTCTAAATTCCAAAACAACATAATTTTAGAGTTGTAGAAGATAATTTTATCTCATGCGACATGAGAAACACTTTTTTCAAATTAATAATTATATTATAGTTACTATTAGTAAGTATAGGGCTTAACGTATCTCTTGGAGATAAAGTTATCTCTTGCATCTCATAATGATATCATTTTTGAGTTTGGGAAGAAAAAAAAGATACAGGGTATTTTAATTGAATTCGCAATATAATAGGAAAGAAAAAATTTTAAAATATCTGTTGACCAAAAAAATAAAAATAAATAAAAATACCTTGAATTTTTTTCTGAATCCAAAATGATATTGTTTTGACATTATTGGAAGTAATTTTATCTTCTATAAGAGAAGAAACACATTTCCCTAAATAATAACGATGATATGAATTATAAATTATATGAAGAAAAATAGTTAAAGTAAGGCTTGGTCTGTATAACATAAGGTTGGCACTAATGCTGTGTCCACTAGTATGGATTATATATGTGTTTTATGCTTCTTTGGGCATTGGTAATAGATTTGAGCTTTGGATGTTCTTCTTGTGCCTAATGTTCCCAATCTTGATGCCTAACTTGTCTAGCTGAGCTCAAACAAAATGAAATTAAAAAGACATAAAGAATAAGGGAGGGGTTATATTTACGACCTATATATCATTTTCTTTCAACATATTACAAATATTTTCTTTATCGTTGGATCAAAATCAAATCATCTGCTCTTATTTGATGTTATTTTATAACTGTTAATTTGATTGTAAAAGGTTGTAAATAAAAAATTCATCTCAAAAGATGAGACCACATTAATGATTTTTATATATCTCTAACATGTCCCCTCACAAGAGAGCTAATTGGGTTTGAAAGATAGATGATGCATCAGGTCCAGCCTACCTGTGCTAAGAAATTTCATAAAGAAATTGGGGGCGCCAAGGATTGAACCCGGGACACTAAGACTCTAATACCATGTAAAGAACCAATTCAACGCAGAAGTTTAAGTTGATGGAAGAGGTTATAGAGGTTCTAAAGGAAAATAGTATAACCTCTTTCTAAGAATAATAAAGTAATCTCATCAAGGTTTTGATATGTTAAATTCCAAGAGGTAATTTAAAACGGGAGAAAATTTGGCATATTGCAAATGATTTCATTATTAGAATGCTTTAATCAAAGGAAAGTGAGTTACTACGAAGCAAGGAAAATTCCAAGGCTCCCTTTGGTTTGTTTCACAGGTCATTTGTGATTTATTTTTTAACACAACATCCATAGTGATTAAATCGAGAGAAACAAGGTAAGGCTTACATGGTCTTATTTATAACATTTTTGGATAGAGATTTCTTTTTTCTTTTTTTGCTTTTTTCCTTCGCTGGTTTAACGCAAGCAAGATATTCACCAAAAATTGAAAAACATCAGTAGTTCTCATAAATTGGTTCCAATTGCTTACTGAAGAGAATAATCAGATCAATTTGTTCAAAGTCCTTAAAGCATAAGGTTACAATCTTTCACGTAGTTTCTTCCATTCATTCGTTCATTCATTTCTCTTTCATTTCTTTCATTCGTTCATACTTTCCCTCTTCAATTGAGGTCTTTATATACAAATACCCTAGTAACGTTTATTCTAACTTTCAATTTACAACGTATAACGGAAATATTAAATTACAATTTTAATACAGAAACGTATAACGGAAAGATTAATTGAGAACAGATTTGAATTCAAACATCAAATTCAAATTTCAATTCAACACTCCCCTCAAGTTAGTGCATGGATGTCAATCATGCCTAACTTGCTAATTGCTTCTACAAACACTCTTCCAGACATCGCTTTGGTCAGTACATCTGTCAACTGATCTTCAAGCTGGAATGAACATCAGCTAAGGAAGGAAAGGCTGGGATGGACATCAGCCACCAAATATAAACGGTGCCGGGATGGACATCGACAAAATCAAATGTTCTGAAATGAACATCAGCAACATGAACCATGCTCCCCCTGAATAGGAAGCTAAAATAAAGCCAAACAATGGCAAAAATAAATCAAATACAAGCCAAATCAGACTTGAATAACACCACAAACATATGTGGGAATAAAATAAAATTGGCCAAATACAAACCATAAAAGAAAATCAAAATAAAAATAATAAATCACCGAAGAAGATGAAAATACGGCCGGAAGAAACAAGATTTGGAAGTGATTAGGTTTGGTTCGAAACTGGTTCGGTTCGGAAGTGGTTCAGTTCGGAGGTGGTTCGGTTCGGAACTTGTTCGGTTCAAAACTGTTTCGGTTTGGAAGTGGTTCGGTTCAAAACTGGTGGTTCGGTTCGATTGGAAACGGTACGGTTCGGTTCGGAAATGGTTCGGTTCGGTTCAAAAACGGTTCGATTCGGTTTAAAATGGTTCGATTCGGGAGTGGTTCGTTTGTTGTTCGGAGTGGCCTTTCTCACCACAATGAGAGCAGGTGTACGAAGGCTTGTCGTTACGGTTGCGGCCAGAAGATGGAGAAGGTCCTGAGTGAGGTGGATGTGTGAGAAGGGCAGCACCATCACTGGGCTTAGGATTCCCCAGAGTATGGTGTTGTTGAGCTTCTCTTCGAACATAGGCATAAGAACTTTCAAGATCCAATCTGGGATCTTGACGTAGAATAATGTTTTAGGGAACATGAAGGGGTTGGAGTTTTCAAAAGCAGAGTTGGCCATTGAAGAAGAAAAGGAACAATACGAATACAGTTAAAAAAATGGTGTATAAAAAAATTATGGCGATTCGGGGCTTCACAGATCTGGAAGAATAAAAGACTCAGAAAAGTCGATGAAGAGAAAACTAAAAAAAAATAATGGCACGGAAGGTCCATTCATGGAGGATAAAAATGCTTTGATACCATGTCAAAAAGTAGATGCACAAAAACTGGGATAATAGTTTCTTCCATTCATTCGTTCATTCATTTCTCTTTCATTTCTTTCATTCGTTCATACTTTCTCTCTTCAATTGAGGTCTTTATATACAAATACCCTAGTAACGTTTATTCTAACTTTCAATTTACAACGTATAACGGAAATATTAAATTACAATTTTAATACAGAAACGTATAACGGAAAGATTAATTGAGAACATATTTAAATTCAAACATCAAATTCAAATTTCAATTCAACACGTAGTGTAGTTTTAAGAATTTGTAAATAAAAAGTCCATAAAAATAACAATACTCGTTGAAGTTTATCAAATTTGTCACTATATTCTCTCCTTGTCATATATTTGTTTTTTTTAAATTAAAAGTTACTTTTAATCTAAAATTAAAAAAAAAGCTTCAAAAATAAAAACTAAAAATTATTTGATGATCACATAAAACTGTTCTAAGGGATGTGAAATGATGAAGATAAAATTATTTATTATTGGAATAAATTATTAGAATAAAGGATAAAATTATAAATATAAATTTAGGATAAGGATAAAACTAAAAAGTAAATATAACAACTATAAAAAATTGTATATATCTTAGAAAAAGCTTCTCTTTTAAGCTTTTGACATCATTTTTTTATTCGTTCTAAAAAAACTCTTTTTATGATAATAGCTTTTATAAAAATATGTTTAGCCGAAGAAAAGCTAAAAAAAAGGGTCAAAACATAAGAGTAAGTTATATTTATCATTATTTTAGGTTTATCTCCCTTAATATCTAATTCATTATCGTTTAATCAATTTGAAATCAATGATAATTTTTTTTTTTCAACTATTGATTTTAAATTAATCAAAAAATAATCAATCAGATAATAAACATAAAATGATAACAAGTATAAGGGAAAAAGGTGTGTCATTCAAATGACACACTTTATATCTTTTCACTCCACAGAGAAGTGAGATCTACATTTTTAAATTTTTTTCTCCATTCTCTCTTCCATGATTTATCTCTTTATCTCATTTAAATGATACAATTTTATGTCTTTTTAAATGATACATACTTTATCACAAATATAATGGCTCCCAAACATAAACTAAAAAAAACTTTTAAGACGTCGCAGTAGCTATGTATAATTTCAAGTCCACAATAGTACTATGCCATTATGAAAATAGCACCCGATTGGGGAATAAATTTAGTACTCTTTTCTTGGAGCATATCTTTGGTATTATTATAATATGTACTATTTTATTAAAAGTAGAAAAAGGTAATGGTTTAGGAGAAAATAATCATATAAAGAAGGGTAAAATGATAAAAAAAATATATTATTATTTCCAAATTAAGTAAATGATGTACTGAATCTTCAATACTATAATAGTACTAAAGATATTTCCAAATTACACTATATTTATCCGGGAAAACATAGTATAGTTTGGAAAAATTTGTATTCTCCCAGGAAAATATAGTGTAGTTTGTAAAAAAAAATTTTGTAAATATAACCTGCTCTTTATACATTATAGACGCCACCTTTGCTTGGAACAGAGCCTCTGAAGAACAACATACAGAGAAGAAATGGACGTTTTGCAAACCCTGTTGACTTTGATTGCCTTCTCTTTTCTTTGTATCTTCATAACTTTGTGTTTCATCATGCTAACCATGTTCATGGGAAAATCCATAGGGGACCCAGAATACGCACCTGTGAAAGGAACAGTGTTTTACCAAATATTCCATTTCAACACACTCCATGATTACCATGCTGAAATTGCCAAAACTCATCCAACTTTAAGGCTTCTTGCTCCAGATCAAAGCGAGGTGTTTACCATAGATACAAGAAATGTTGAACACATATTGAAAACCAACTTTGATAAGTACTCCAAAGGCAAGTATAACCAGGACATCGTGACTGATCTTTTTGGTGAGGGGATTTTTGCTGTTGATGGTGACAAGTGGAGGCGGCAAAGGAAGCTTGCAAGTTATGAATTCTCCACAAGAGTTCTTAGAGATTTTAGTTGTTCTGTTTTTAGAATGAATGCTGCAAAGTTGGTCAGAGTTATATCAGAATTTTCCCATGAGGGTCATGTTTTTGATATGCAAGTAAGTGGTTATATTTTCCATATGAAGTAGTTGTATATGATTGTGGAAGGATTAAATTTTCTTTTTCTTTTTTTGTTTTGTATAAACTATCCTTGTATCTGGTCGCCATTGGGTGCGGATTAATACGGTTTCCGAGACAGGCACGACCACAAGGGCAATAAAGGTCTTCCTACCAAGTTTTAATATAACTGCATACCTAGAGGCTAGAGCTCGAACTCGAGACTATTAATTAAACTGAAACAACTCCCCGCAAGTTGATCCACATGCTTGGTGGTGGAAGGATTAGAATTTTTGCTTAAGTTGAAATTGTTGAGGAGGCTTTAATTAATCTCATTATCTAAGCATATTCTAAGCTGCTTCACATCAATTTAAAGCTACTATTTCACAGTTTAGTCTTTCAATATAGGTTAAAGTATGATAACATGACATTATAAAGGTTAGAAGTATGAGTTACTTTAATAATTTTTCATTTTCAGTTGCTAACAGTTCATCATATTATCTTACAATTACAAAGCGTGATGTAGATACCATGTTTGCTCTTTTTTCTAGGATTTATTACATAGATGCACTTTGGATTCCATATTCAAAGTTGGATTTGGAACAGAATTGAATTGCTCAGAAGGATCAAGCAAAGAGGGAAGTGAGTTCATGAAGGCCTTTGACGAATCAAATGCTTTGATTTATTGGCGCTATGTTGATCCATTCCGGAAGATCAAGAGGTTTCTTAACATTGGTTGTGAAGCTACCCTTAAGCGAAATGTGAAATTAATAGATGATTTGGTCCATGGTGTAATTAATACCAAAAAAGCACAATTAGAATTTTAGCAAGATTCTGTGAGTTGATCAAAAACTTGTGTTCCCCCCCTCAATATCGTTTCTGTTTCATTTGAATAAATCATATATTGTAACTTAGTGATACAAAAGTGGAAATGAGAATTGGGTGATGTTTGTCATTTTTCAATACCTTTCTAGTAAAACTTTGGATATGATGCATTTGAACCATCTATTCTTACAAAAGATGATTTTTTCTAAGTCCTCCTTTTAATACTATTTACAGTTAAATGGTTGCTTTGGTTTTCAGAATGTTAAAGAGGACATACTGTCAAGGTTTTTGATGGAGAGCAAGAAGGACCCAACAACTATGACAGATAAGTATTTGAGGGATATAATTCTGAACTTTATGATAGCTGGCAAAGACACAAGTGCAAACACTCTTTCATGGTTCTTCTATATGCTCTGCAATAACCCTCTTATAGAGGACGAGATTGTGCAAGAAGTGAGAGATGTCACTTATAGCCTATGAAGCACCGACTCCGACACGCCGTTTTCGATACGTTTTCGATACGACCATTAATTCATCGATACGATACAATACGTTTCCGATACGTTTCCGATACGCGTATCGGATACGTTAGAAAAAAATTCGGAGTATCGGTGCTTCATAGCTTGTAGCCATGAAATTGAATCCAAAATAGATGAGTTCATCGCCAATTTAACAGATGCCACTCTTGATAAAATGCAGTATCTTCATGCAGCATTGACGGAGACCTTGAGATTGTACCCTGCAGTCCCAGCGGTACCCTCAATAGATTTGCTCAAAACTGTGGTATCACTATAATGTAGAACTTAAAATAAAAACAACTATTTTCTTGTGGAGAAGACAAAACTTGTATTTCTCTTTTTCTTGTGATGTGTTGCTTACAATATGGATTAGTTTATATAGGCACTAGATTGCCTTTTCATGAACCAAAACATTAAATTAGCCATAAACCACAAAACTAAACTTCCAACTCTTGGCCTCTCTAACTCTTGGCCTTTCACTTTCTCACAACTCTTGGCTTTTCACTTTCTTACAACTCTTGGCCTTTCACTTACCTAAACACATGACTCCTTAATTAAGACTATTAAATATAAAACTAACAAAACATTTAAAGTTTATTCAACAATTCTCCTTCATAAACTTAAATTGCCATCTTTCATCCCAAGCATCTTCTTGCAATTGTTGAGCAGCAACGTCGGCAGTGGCTTTGTGAAGATGTCCCCGACTTGCTCTTGACTGGTCACGTGTGTTAGCTCCACATTTCCTTCCTTTACTTGATCCCGGATGAAGTGAAATCGGACGTCAATATGCTTGCTTCTTTCATGATTTACCGGGTTCTTGGCTAGCTCTATAGCCGACTTATTGTCAATTCGGATCATAGTTTGACCGACTTGTTTTTCCTCCAACTTGCTTAGCAGATTCCTGAGCCACATTGCATGACAAACACACCAAGATGCAGCTACATATTCAGCTTCACATGTCGACAGTGTCACAATAGGTTGCTTCTTCGAAATCCAGGTGAATGCCGTGTTGCCCATGAAAAACACATAACCAGCCGTGCTCTTTCGATCATCTACGTCTCCACACCAATCACTGTCAGAATATCCAATCAACTTGTATTTTGCCGAGCTCGAGTAGTGTAACCCGTGTGAGACTGTACCTTGAACATACCTCAGAATTCTCTTTACCGCCTTCCAATGTGTGTATCTCGGCTCCTCCATGAACCGACTTACTATGCCGACACTTAACGAGATATCCGGCCTCGTGCATGTGAGATAACGTAGGCTTCCCACCAAACTTCTGTACTTGCTTGCATCAACACGGTCTCCTCCATCAAATTTAGAGAGTTTTGAACCGGGTTCCATTGGTGTTGAAACTGGGTTGCAATCTTCCATCTTGTACTTCTTCAAAATCTTTTTTGCATAAGCCTCCTGTGACACGAAGATTCCCTTCTCATTTTGTTTTACTTCCAAACCAAGAAAGAACTTCATCAAACCGAGATCTGTCATTTCGAACTCTCTTGTCATTGTGCTCTTGAACTCTTGTATCATCTTGGCATTGTTTCCCATAAAAATGAGGTCGTCAACATAAAGAGCCACAATTAACAAGTCTCCTCCATTTTTCTTGACATAAACAGCATGTTCATATGGACATTGTTCAAGTCCATTCTCCTTGAAATATTTGTCAATACGAGCATTCCATGCCCGTGGTGCTTGCTTCAACCCGTAAAGTGCTTTCTTCAATCTCAGCACCTTCTTCTCTTCTCCTGCCTTCATGTAGCCCGGCGGTTGTTCCACATAAACTTCTTCTTCAAGAACACCATTCAGAAATGCCGACTTTACATCCATTTGATGCATTGGCCATCTGTATTGAGCAGCCTGTGAGATGAGTAGCCGAATTGTCTCTATCCTTGTAACAGGGGCAAACACCTCGTCATAGTCAATTCCAGCCTTCTGCTTATAACCTTTTGCAACTAGTCGAGCTTTATATCGTTCTATCTCCCCTTGAGCATTCATCTTCTTCTTGAACACCCACTTCACTCCAATGGGCCGACTTCCTTCTGGTAGCTCGGCTAACTCCCATGTGTTATTTCGGTCAATAGCTTCTATCTCCTCATCCATGGCATCTTGCCATTTCTTATCTCGGATGGCTTCTTCAAAACTTATGTTCTCAGAGTCTGCAAGAAGACAAACAAAATGTACCTCACTTGTTGACTCATATATGTCTTGTATGCTTCGCATCCTGGGTTGTCGTACCTCATCTTCATCATCAGAAGCTTCAGGACTTGCCGGGTTGATAATTTGTGTTGAGATTCCGTCTTCAAAGTTTACCTCGGAAGAATTGTTCCAGTCCCACTCATTTGCTTCATTGAGCTTTACATCTCTGCTTACTATGACTTTCTTGTTGACGGGGTCAAACAGCTTATACCCTTTTGTTTTTTCATCATATCCAATAAAAACATATTTCTTGCTTTTATCCTCGAGTTTGGTTCTGAGCTGGTCCGGTATGTGTGCATAGGCTATACTGCCAAAAACTCTGAGATGAGCCACTGAAGGCTTTTGACCGCTCCATGCTTCCTGTGGAGTTTTATCATCCAAGTTCGAATGTGGACATCGGTTCTGCACATACACAGCACACTGCACAGCTTCCGCCCAAAACTCCTTCGGCATCCTTTTGTTCTTCAGCATTGACCGAACCATGTCAAGAATAGTCCGGTTCTTCCTTTCAGCCACGCCATTCTGTTGTGGTGAGTATGGTGCTGTTAGAAACCTCCTTATCCCCTGTTCCTCACAGAAAGTCATAAACGCTGTTGAGGTATATTCCCCACCTCTGTCAGACCGCACCGATTTGATATAGCTTCCTGTTGCCTTCTCAATCATCACCTTGAACCTTTTGAACACATCAAACACCTCGGACTTCTCCTTCAGAAAGTAAACCCAAGTTTTCCGTGAGAAATCATCAATAAAGGAAATAAAATACTTTTTACCGTTGAAGGAACCCGGATTGATGGGTCCACACAAGTCGGTATATATTAGTTCCAGAGGTTGCTTAGCCCGAAATCTTGCCATCTTCTGAAACGTGGTCCTGGCATGCTTGCCAAGTACACAACTCTCACAAAACTTTCCTTCAAAGTTGATGCCAGGTAACCCTTCCACATCTTCTTCTTTGCCAACTCGGTTAGACCACCATAATGTAGGTGACCAAACCGGAGATGCCAAAGTGACGCCTTATCTTCCACCTCGGCTTGTAAACATTCAACCTGTATACATTTCAGATTTAGTTTATACATACGATTCTTACCCATTTGAACCCGAACTATCAGCCGACCTTGCTCATCTTTCAAATACAATACCCGGTCTTTCATAATAACCGAGTAACCTTTCTCCATCAGTTGACCCATGCTTAAAATATTGCTTTTTAGGTCGGGTACATAGTACACATCTCGAATTGAGCCAATTAACCCGTCCTTTTGTAGGAAACAGATCGTACCTCGGCCTTTTACCTCAACCTTTGAGGCATCCCCGAACGAAACATGTCCGGTTTCCACCTTTCTCATCTCCTTGAAGAAGTGCTTATGTCCGCACATGTGGTTGCTCGCACCCGTGTCAAGATACCACTCCATGTCATCGTCTGGACTTCCTTTACTGTGTGTCATTAACAAGACACCATCCTTCATCTCGCCTTCTGTGGCTAGGTTGGACGTCTCCTCCACCTTTTTCTCCTCTCTGCATTCTCTTGCGAAATGTCCGACTTTGCCACAGTTGTAACACTTGTCCGAGTTACAAACACTTGAATTATTTCATCCTTCTCTACAAAATTTCTATATTAGGATACTATTCTCTGCCTGATCCTTTTTAGTCCATTTTCTCAATACTTATTTCAACTTTTTATTTGCCTTGTCTTGATTTTTATTTGGATTCATCAATCACGACCCTAATTAATTTGCAATAAAGGTAATGTTGATTGATTATTGTTCTATCATCTGAATCACTTGGTACTTAAAGAGTTTTAGCTGCACAATCTGATTTGATTATTGCTTTGGGCGATTGAGCTAACTCAAGCACCCACGTTTGGTCACTTGTTGAAACATGTGTATGTGTGTGTGCGTGCATTTTTAGATAACTTTTGCAAATCTGAGATAGCAGGTACATAGTATTCAGATAAAGTAAATTACTTTCAATGGCTTTCATTTCGTCTCATATGACTCTAGAAATGCAAACACACTCACCTATGTGCCATGTTAGGCTGCAACAGCACAAACAACATAACCTATTATGTGGATTTTGATGAACATGTCTTTGGTATGATTCAAGGATGGGAGGATTGCAGAAGCACCTGATGTTCTTCCTGATGGTCATAAACTAAAAAAGGGTGATGGAGTGTACTACTTGGCCTATGGTATGGGTCGCATGTCTTCCATTTGGGGTGAAGATGCTGAGGAATTTCGTCCTGAATGATGGTCCAAAAATGGAATTTTCAACCCGAATCTTCATTTAAGTTAGCTTGCTTGATGAGAATCTTTGTTACCAATCTTGTATTTCAGCTTCTATGCGTCATTGCAGGCTGGACCTTGTATTTGCTTAGGGAAGGACTTTGCTTATAGACAAAAGAAAATTGTAGCAATGACAATTCTTCATTTCTTCAGATTCAAACTGGCAAATGGAACAAAAAATGTGACTTATAGGGTCATGTTTACCCTTCACATGGACAATGGCCTCCCTCTATGTGCAATTCCAAGGTCATGAGTAGGGTGAAAAGTGAAACAAAGCAAATCACCTTGGTATTTCTGAGAGCTATTTAAGGCCTTTCATTCTAAATAAAAGGTGAAATGATATGTGATAGGCCCAAGCACAGGAGACTGGTTGGAGCACCCTCATGGGCCAAGGACTTCATCAGCAGTAGTGTAACACCCCGTTCTAGAACTGGTTTGTTATCATTACGTACGACATTAAGCGAAGTTACAATCACAAGATTGAATTAAAAAACGGATAAACTTTTTGCTTTTTATTTATAAACGCTTTTGTTTAAAATACATTCCGTGATTAAAACCAATTCCTAAAAGGTGATTATAACTTAAACTACCTGTGGAACACTTATTGTAAATCTTACTTAGACCAACATTGCTACCATATGGTGCCAAGTAGTCTCCTTATGTAACATCCCGAGCGCTAACGAGGGCGGGGAGTGATCGCCAGTGCAAAGAGGCACGGACAAGGAGCGACTCCTGACAGGCTTCCAGCGGGGGGTTACATGCATGAATGAATCGAATTGACACCCGAAAGAGAGGGATTCCAAAGATTGTGCAGGTATGAGACTGCACATTTTGGGATAGCTTATAAGAATTAATTGGTACTACCTATACTAACAAGAAACATCTACTTTTCGGTAGCTCGGAACGGAAGAACTCCATAGTTAAGCGTGCTTGACTTGGAGCAATTCTGGGATGGGTGACCTCGTGGGAAGTTTTCCTGGTAAGTGAGCGAGTGAGGACAAAGCACGCTGAAAAGTCTCGTGTTAGTGTGTGGGGACAATTGTTGATCCTTGCAAGTTGCCAGACGTTACACCTTAGACCACCAAGGCTTAAACACAACTTTATTGTTCTTAAACACTATACGTATCCACTCCTTGTTTACTTAAGAAATCCCTATACTGCCTTTATGGTCTCGATTATACCAAAATATTATAGGATTCTTTATTAGCTACGCGTGGGTTCAAACCGCGCTCAAATCGGAGCACCACAGCCCAAGCTACGCATTTTCTAAGGAATCAGGTGCTGAACCATTAGGACCCTCCGCGCTGATAGCGCCAGTCCCACGATATCAGTGCCACTGATGCGCAAAACACAGGGAGGGCGGCGCTCCTAGCACCACAGTGGCACCCTTAGTGCCAACCTTGCTGCCATTTTTTGGTGACTGGCGCCAGCAGCGCCAGTTTGGCGCCCATAGCGCCACACAACAGGGGTTGGGTGTCAAAACAGGGTATTTTGACCTACCTATGATGTTCTCCCCATAACTTGAGCTGTACTTACCCAAATTACACAATCTTGGTCTTTATGGAAAGCTAAGAAGAATGTCTACAACTTCCATACAAACACAAGGGTCCAAATCTATCGTATGGGATACCAAAAATGGACAACATGACAGGATGTCTTTACTTTTACTTGGATTTTCCAATCAATGGTCCTCTTTCACCTAATTGACAACATATAATCCTTCAAATACATGAATTCTAATCTTTCAGAGTACTCATACACTAAGAGAAGCATGCATACCATTTCATCATACATGTATCTCCATTAATTAAAACTCATCAAGGTTTCGATTACAACATTGTTCCTACAATTTCATATACATGCCAAAGGACTTAGCTACAAAAAGAACATGATCAAAGCAAGTAACCATGCACCAAATACCAATTACTATTACAATGATCATGCACTAAGTCCTCCAAAATACATCATGTAGCATCAAAATATACATATAGCAATTCTAAATGGCATGCAACTCAAAATGTCCAGCTATCAGGTACAATCTACTCATGCTTCTTGCCTCGATCAACCTCACCTCTATCAGTACCTGAAATGATGCCCCACAACACGGGGTGAGATATACGAATATATCACAGTAAATCAGGGGTCCTTGGAGATCACTCCACCCTAAGGTTCACTTCCGATGTACACATAATCATAACAGTTCAACACATTCTTATCAATAACCATTATATGGACTTCCAAGAGAGATCCTCAAAGAGCTGTTTCTCTTAGGCTCTTACCACATTGAGATCCACATAGGGCTGTTTCCAAGAGAAGTCCTTTTCTCAATCTAGGGACCTCCAAGAGAGATCAACATATGGTTGTTTCTCTTAGGCTCTAACCACATGGAGATCCACATAGGGCTGTTTCCAAGGAAAGTTCCTACCAATCATCCTCATCCTAATTCTATCAACCATTCCTCAATCATTACCTCAATCAATATTTACATCTATCAATTATCATTAAGCAATCATAATATTTTTCAATGCATGAATCAATGCATGAACATACAACAACTATCATCATTATATATCACACCTCATGAACCATTCCTCCTCAATGGAGTATGGTGGAACATTCAAGGGGATCAACCCCAAGGTCCAAAGGTTTACCTTGCTCTTGAACTTTCCTCAATTGGTCACAACCACAAGGGTTGGTCACTCCACTTGGTCCTCTTGCCTCAATCCTAATGACACAAGGAATACAATCAAACAATGCTAACAATACAAGGAAATCCATAGTTCCAAGCTTAGATTTTTCCAAATATCAAAGCATGATAAAATAACACTCTAAACTCATTTCTACCGTTTATTTATCTTTCCTAGCAACATTTACATAGGCACCAAGCCTCCATCAAACTCAAACTCATAAAACCCCAAAAAACACTATTCATCATCTTCAACCTCTAGAAAACTCCATGAACACAAGGTTTGAGAAGTGGAAACGTACCACAATAGGTCACATAACCAAGCAATAGAGGTCTCCTAAGCTCCCATGGGTGGAGATGCCACAAAACTCCTCAAATCATCAAAGAGTCGAAATCTTTGGAGGAAGGAATCACCCTCTACAAAGCTTCTCACTCAAAACTAATCTAAGATTTGGGATGAGGGAAGGATTCTCTACGTTTTAGGCTTTGGAATCAATGAGAAAGATCAAGAATGGAGGGAGCTAGGGTTTCCCTCTCCTTTTTCTCTTCTCCTTCTCTCTTTCTCTTCTTGTTGTTTGACGGGTGGGGAGGGGGGGAATGAATGGGTTTCTATGCTTTGAGTCACTTAACTTATGTTAAGTGGCTTTGAGCGGGTATAAGCTCATCTATCTATTCAACTCCATTCACCACCAAAATTTACCCAAAGGTCTGGAATATTTTTCTAGTAATATTTTTAACTTTACTTTATATTTTGGGTACTTTTGCCTACACCCATTTATACCCCTTAATTTTCCCTGAGTGCACTTTTTACCTTAAAAGTGCCCTTAACTCATTAATTTTAACCTCTCGCTTAATTCCACCCACTTATACATATTCACCCCACCTTTTTAACGATTTTGTCCTCAAAATTGACAAAACCACGCATTCAATCAACTAGGGATTTATCGGAGAACCCTTCTTGTGTTCCCGGAGTTACCACGTTCATTACTTCCTCTTTTCCTCCTTATCTTATCAAAAGATGAATTTTTTTTATTCATGATTCAATCTATGTTTTCATAATTAGGTGATACTAATGGATTCAAGCACTTTTATACTTTCATTTTCCTCAAGGGTCATACCTATTCACTTGATATTTAACCCTGCCCTTCCACGTTCCTAAAAATAACCTTATACTTAAAATCTCATCTGATGGAACTTCCAAGAGAGATCCGCTAAGGGCTGTTTCTCTTAGGTATCTGATTACAAGGAGGTCCCGAAGGCTAACTCCAAGGGAAGTTCCCCTCAATATAGAACTTTAATGAGAATTCTCAATCTCATAGGATACTATCCTCATGGAGGTAATACTACCACTTCCATGGAAAGGTCAATGCATACAACTTATCATCTTTTAGCAATCTATGCATAGCCTAGTCTTTAATTACTAGACATAAGTAATCACACAATCATAATTGAGTCCACAGTCTAAGTATATGTTGCTCCAACCTCAATAAACTATGCATGTCATATTAATCTACATGCATCATACCTTCCGTCAAGTATGGGAACTCCTCTAACTGGGGTTGGGTCGAAGTGCTAAGATATGCCGCTCCTGAAGGATCAGAGGTCACTTGCACATGAGCAACTCGTCCCACGATATGGGGACAATCCCTCGCATAGTGACCAGGTCAACCACACTTGAAACATAAGTTTTGGCCCATCAAACAAACGCCCTTGGGATGCCTGCCACAATTGTCACACTTGGGCACATGGGGTCATTCGTGATCCCAACTTTGTTGACTCCCGCTTCTCTTAAACTTTTCCTCCGATTATCTCGCTCGTAATTTCTTCTTTTCATCCATTTTCGTACTCTTTTCCGAAGTAGGGCCAGTTGCTCCACTAGCACCAGATGCTTGTGCCTCATAAGGCTTTTTGATCTTGGAAACATTGTATACTTCTTCCACCTTTCGGCACTGGTTCACAAATCTACTAAACTCTCGGATGTCACAATTAGACATCTTTCGAGACATTTTCTCATTTAGAACCCATTAAAACTTAGAGGTCATCTCGGCCGGAGTAGGTAAGGCTCTCCCATAGTTAGCATATTTCACCAGTTCATTGATCTTGACAAAATATTGGTCAATTGACATCGACCCTTACTTTAGGTCATTGTACTCATTCTGCTTCTATTCCCTAGCCTCCCTAGGGAAGTAGTTGTCCAAGAACAACGTCTCGAACAACAACCAGGTGATTTCCCGGCCTTTATCTTCTAATGGTTGCACTGTATTCGTCCACAAATCTTCAGCTTCACCTTCCAGCATATACACAAAATAGACTAACTTCATTGCATCCGAGCATCTCATCACCCTGAAGATCTTCTCCATAGCTTGGAGCCATTTTTTCGCCACCAACGGGTCGTAGCCTCCACTGAAAGAAGGTTTATGTTTTCTAAAAGCCATCAATCGTCTTTCTTCAGCTTCATGTTCATCAACAGGCTCAACACGTTGTTGACGGACCTCAGTGTGATGGCTATGACTATCAGAATGGTGACTGGCCTCACCGTTATTATTATCTGCTTCATCCTCTTCCTGCAGAATAGGTGGAGTAGGCGTGCCAGTGTGAGAAGGAGGAGTGGGTTGTCGGTTAGCAGGTCTAGCACCCCTCAATGTCCTCAACTCGTTCATCATCTCGGCCATAGCATTCCGCGAGTCTTCATTTGCCTTCATCAAATTCTCATTGGCTTGCTAACTAACAGTCAACTCTCTTTGCACAGCTGCAAGAGTTTTAGCCACGGGATCCGACTGCCCGCCAGTTGCCCCACGGCCACTTCGGGGCCTAAGAAAAGCAACCAAAATAGGATCTGGCTGAGCATTGGCATTCGATGCCTCATTGATGTTCGGGACCTCATCATGAAACTACACATGTTACACAAAAAAATGAGTTGACCAGGCCCACACTCCGTGATCACAAATGCAATAATCATAAAGAGTGCCTAAAACAATGACTAAGCATTAAACACTAAGTTATAGAAATTCAAACATAACATCGATTACCATTTTATTGAGTTTAATATAAATATTTGGGATGTCTTATGTTTTTTTGCAAAATTTATGAATATTACAAGTTTATATTCATTTTTTGTTAGAATATTAAATATAATATACTTGTTATATTACAAGTTCTAACATTTTTTAGAATTAACGTGTCGGAGTGTCGTGTCGTATCGTGTCACGTGTCCCGTGTCAGACAGTGCTAACATAGCCTAAAACAATGACTAAGCATTAAACACTAAGCAAACATAACATCAATCTACAAGAACCAGTTTGTTATCATTACGTAAAGCATTAAGCGCAGTTACAATCACAAGATTGAATTAAAACACAGATAAACTTTTAGCTTTTTATTTATAAACGCTTTTGTTTAAAATACATTCCGTGATTAAAACCGATTCCCAAAAGGTGATTATGAATTAAAATACCTATGGAAAACTTATTTTAAATCTTACTTCGACCAACATTGCTACCATATGGTGCCAAGTAGTCTCCTTAGACCACCAAGGCTTAAACACAACTTTATTGTTCTTAAACACTATACGTATCCACTCCTTGTTTACTTAAAAAATCCCTATAATGCCTTTATGGTCTCAATTTTCCCAAAATATTATAGGAATCTTTATTACCTACACGTGGGTTCAAACCGCGCTCAAATCGGAGCACCGCAGCCCAAGTTACGCATTTTCTAAGGAATCAGGTGTTGAACCATCAGGACCCTCTACGCTGATAGCGCCAGTCCCAAGCTATCAGTGCCACTGATGCGCAAAACACAGGGAGGGCGGCGCTCCTAGCGCCACAGTGGCGCCCTTAGCGCCAACCTTGCTGCCATTTTTTGGTGACTGGCTCCAGCAGCGCCAGTTTGACGCCCATAGCGCCACACAACAGGGGTTGGGTGTCAAAAGAGGGTATTTTGACCTACCTATGATTTTCTCCCCATAACTTGAGCTATACTCACCCAAATTACACAATCTTGGTCTCTATGGAAAGCTAAGAAGAATGTCTATTATATGGGATAAGAAAAATGGACAACATGACAGGATGTCTTTACTTTTACTTGGATTTTCCAATCAATGGTCCTTTTTCACCTAATTGACAACATATAATCCTTCCAATACATGAATTCTAATCTTTCAAAGTACTCATACACTAAGAGAAGCATGCATACCATTTCATCATACATGTATCTCCATTAATTACAACTCATCAAGGGCTCAATTACATCATTGTTCCTACAATTTCATATACATGCCAAAGGACTTAGCTATAAAAGGAACATGATCAAAGCAAGTAACCATGCACAAGATACCAATTACTACTACAATGATCATGCACTAAGTCCTCCAAAATACATCATGTAGCATCAAAATATACATATAGAAATTCTAAATGGCATGCAACTCAAAATACCCAGCTATCAGGTACAATCTACTCATGCTTCTTGCCTCGATCAACCTCACCTCTATCAGTACCTGAAATGATGCCCCACAACACGGGGTGAGATATACGAATATATCATAGTAAATCAGGGGTCCTTTGAGATCACTCCACCCTAAGGTTCACTTCCGATGTACACATAATCATAACAGTTCAACACATTCTTATAAATAACCATTATATGGACTTCCAAGAGATATCCTCAAAGGGCTGTTTCTCTTAGGCTCTTACCACATGGAGATCTACATAGGGCTGTTTCCAAGGGAAGTTATAACACCTCGTAAATTTGAATATGAATTTATATGATATAATGTGGGTTAAAAGGGAAGGATTAGTGAAAATATTGAAATTAGGGTCAAAATCTGTACCAAGGGCAAAATGGTAAATTGCTAAAATCGTAAATCGAGGCATGAAAAATGGAGTAGGAGAACTCAAATGATAAAAATAATGCCGGAAATGGATTCAGGACGAAAAACTGAGTAAATAGGTAAGTTTTGAAATTTTGATGAATAGTGATTTTTCCGGTGTAAAAATACTGCGGTATAATTGTACCGATAAGAGTGAGATTTTTATGAGTATTTTGAGGAAATAAAAATATGTCATGAACTAGAAAAATATGTAGATTATGAATTTGTGATCGGAATTAGGTGATTGATTAAAGTTAAATTGCGTGTGGGACCCGCCCCCACTCAAATCCACTTAATTCCCTCACTTTTCCCTTTTCCCCACGGTCTTCTCTCTCTTTTTCCTCCTTCTCCCGTGCGCAGCAGCCCTCCCTTTGCCTTTCCCCTTTTATTTTTCTTTGATTCATAAACCACTCATTTCTCCACCAAATCTAGCAGAGTTTGTGTTAAAACTTGATGAAAATGGCCTTCTAAACACATTGGTACTAGTGGCAAGCCTTGAATCTACCTCTGCTTTGCAAAATCTCCCCTCCATGGCTGCGGCTCAAGCTTGTAGATCTGTGTTCATGGAGCTTCTAGGTGCTCCAATGGTGGAGTATGTTTGGGAGGAGCATTGTGCCTTGCATATGGGTGAGTTTCTTTGTATTTAAATGGATGAATCATAGGATTTGAATTATGAACCCTAAAGAGGGCTTAGTTGATTGATGTGTTTAGAGAGCTCAATTGGGAAAAGTTTGTACATGAATGTGTCTTAGAATAATGTGTATCAGCTATAAATGCATTAAAAGTTATTGAGGAAAAATGTGGATTTTATAACTTAGAAAGTTTGAAGGTCATGAAATGGTGAAGTTGAATTGTGTGAGAATTATGTGG
>JAVKPL010011505.1:0-50811 GCA_032173675.1 Gastrolobium villosum | reverse complement strand
TGGTGCATGGAGCTTAGGACGGGCTTGGATAGTCCAAGCCATTACTAATTAATTTAATTAGTTAAATTAATAATCAAATATTTGAATTTCGAATTTTGAATTTGAAATTTGAATTTAGAATTTGAATTTCGAAATTCGAATTTTGAATTGGGAATTTGAAATTTGAAATTTGAATTTTGAAATTTGAATTTGGATTTGAATTTTGAAATTCGAATTTTGAATTTGAAATTTGAAATTTTGAATTTTGAATTTGAATGTTTGAACGTTTGAATTCAAGTGTTTGAATTTGAATTGGTTTTGAAAAGTTGTTTCATAACAAAAGGATAAGACAGGATCTTATTGGAGCATATTCCTTGGATCAAGAAGCATCTTTGGAGCACTTCCTTGGCTGTTTGGTGCGCTAGTTTAAGTGATAAGGATGTCATCTTATCACTTAAAACAAAGCTCCATTCAGATTTGGTGGTTGAGGGAATCAGTGGTTGAGTTGATTCAAATTTTGAATGCAACTACTCAATATATTTGGACCCCTTCTAGGGCTGAATTATGCGCATGAAAAGTATATACTATATGATAGTTTATGAATTTAAGTTTAAATTATTTTGAACTTAATTTCATGTGGATAAGATTGGAGGTTGTTGGCAAAATTGGTTTTGCAACAGCTCCACCTTATCCTCACTGTTCCATGCGCAAATCTCAAAGCAGTTTGAAAGTTGGTTTTCATTTTGAATGATTTAAATCTCTCCTCCTCTCCAAGTGTGCGCATAACACTTGTTCACCACCTTAGGGTTTTGAGAAAACCTAGCCAACTCTCCTCCATCTATGCACCATTCTGTAGGGTAGTTCACTACACCTTTCCAAACAGAATACCTAGCCTCCACCTTCACCACTTGTGCGCATAGCAAGCCTCACTGTGGTGTTCATCTGGTGGCTTTCAAGAAAAGGTTCTTGCATCATTGACGAACGGTGGTGTGGATCACCATTAGAGGGTTTGAACCCTTCAAGCCTGACATCTGATCTCCCTGACTGATCAGGCCAAAAACAAGGTAACATCATGCTGTCTTAAAGCATGAACCTATGTGTGCATGTATGTTCCGCAGTAAAATTTTTGTTTTACACCTTACATGCATCGGCCTTCAAAGGCCAGTTTACTTTCAAGTGGTATCAGAGCCGGGTTGCTTTACCATCGGCGGGTGATGGTACCTTGTTTGTGAAAGGAGTTTTTCACGGTCAAAAATCTTTAAAGGGTTAAAGTTTAAATTCTGCATATGGATTTTGAATCACAAATCCTTTAAAGTGTTAAAGTTTTTGTTTTTATGAGCATGTAAATTTGATTCTGTGTTCATAAAACATTATGCATCATGGTTTAGTTTCTTTTTCTTTATGAAAGTTTTAAAAGGATCACCCTTTTTGAAAGGGTAGATTCGGCCATGGAGGGTACTAAGAGTACCTTGAATGATTTCTTATTTTTCTCCATGAATTGTGTCATGTTTATATGCATGAAATTTTGTGACAAAATTTATCATATAGTCACCTATATGATTCGGCCATGAAGGAGTTTATGGCTACATGCATGGTTTAATTTTGTTTTCTTTGAGAAAGAATTAACAAAATTTGAATTAAAATTGTTTTTAAATTCGGCCAATGAGAAATTTAAGATTATGAATCTTGATGTTATTTTGATGTTTAAATGTTAAATGTCAAAATATATGTGAAAATATTATGTGATAATATAATGTTTGTGTTTGCAAGTTTTGAACTTTTCAGGTACAAACAGGAAGGGGATGGTCATGGTGCCCGGATTTGAATTTTGAATTTTAAATTAATGTGTAATCGCGCCTTTTAATTTACAAGTGTATTTGTAATTTAAATTTTGTAATTTTGTCCCTCCAAAGATGTTATGGAGTTTCTTTAATTATTTGTAATTAGAGAAATAGGTTAGTGGCGTATAGACGACAAGCGGCCGTTGCTTAAAGAAGCAAAAAGGACAAAAGCGCGAGCACTATGGCTATCTCAATATAAACTGTTTATATGCATGTATGATTAGAACGTCTAGTATGCATGAATTGGGCAAACCGCGTTTTGTATGGTTATTATGTTTGTCCAAAAGCGACTACTGTATACCGATAGATGTTTGACATAGGTAACGACTAGCATGATAACTTACAATATGCGTTTGATGGGACCTAATTAACCCCAAGATAAAAGGAATAAATAATTAAGCATATGATTACCTCCCACCACCAACGCTAATCAAAACTCTTCTACATAGTGGTGCTCCACAACTCAGTTGGGACCCACTATTTTGTTGCGCTAGAGTAGTGTTTGAAGTGTAAGACACTTAGGGTGCTGGTTTAGTGCTTAACTAAGACATAAGTTGCAGGCACAGCCGGGCTTATGTGCTTAGGGTAATGGTGCTAGGTTGGTTGCATGAGATGCACCGCTAAGTGACAAAGAGTTGTCAACCTAATGTTAAGAGAGGGTATGAGATACTGTTGATAAAGATCAACCCTTTATTTAAATTAATCTTGCGGTCTCAGACAGAGATTAAAATAAATAATCGCACTCTTAATCCCACTAAGGTAAAATCTAAAGTAGATTAACCCTAAGTCAAAAGGAAGGGTCATTGACTTAGATAAAATAGTGGGAGGGGGAAATTATTTAAAGTCTTTAATAATTTGCTTTTAACTACATAACCGTATATTAACTAAAATCATATTTACGTCTTTTTCAGCTTTTAGTATGACTAATCAACGGTCACTGCATTCAATTCTCGATACGAATGAACTGACCGGTTCAAATTTTATGGACTGGTATCGGAACTTAAGAATTGCTCTTAAGACCGAAAAGATAGCTTATGTCCTGGACACTGCTTTGCCTATTGCGCCTAAGGAAGGGGAAGATGGGTTCACGGAATTTGATTTCGAAACCCACAAGCAACACATGGATGATAATGTGTTGGCTTGTTGCATCATGCTGGCATCCATGTCGCCTGAACTGCGTAAACAGCACGAGCATATGGATGCCCCCTCTATTATCATGCATCTCGAGGAGTTGTATGATATTAAAGGCAGACATGAGAGGTACGAGACCTTTAGGGAATTGTTCCTGTGCAAGATGACTGAAGGCATGTGTTTTAACCGCCATGTACTGAAGATGATGGCACTCATTGAGAAGCTAGAGGGTCTAGGGTGCTGAATTAATTAATGACTTAGTTCTATCATCACTTCCTCCTTCTTTCAGTGAATTCATAATGGATTACAACATGCATGGGATGTTTGTGAGCTTGCCAGAGTTATTAAGGATGTCAACGACTGCTGAAATGTCTATCAAGAAGGATGAGACACAAGCTCTTATGATTGGTGGGCCTGAAAGGGCCATGGGTAAGGGCAAGGAGCCTGCAAAAGGCAACTCCCTTAAGCCCAAAGGAAAACCCAATAAGAAAAAGGGCAAAAAGAAAGGTAAGGGAGCACCCAAGGACAAAAGCGATGCTGTGTGCTTCCATTGTGGCAAATATGGCCATTGGAAAGGGAATTGTCCAGACTACCTGAAGAGTGTGAAGGAGCATGGTGATGCTTCAACCTCAGGTATTCACATGATTGAGATAAATTGTTGTTATGCTAATCCAACTTTATAAGGTATTGGATACCGGTTATGGTTCTTATTATCTGCAATGTGTTGCAGGTGCTTAGAAGCCTAGAAGATTGGAGAAGAACGAGGTGGACCCCGCGCAGGTGATGAAGCAAGAGTTGTTGCTCATGCTGGTGGGGATACCGACCTCATTAGCCTACGGGCACTTTATTGCATTTGAATAATTGTCTTTAAGTTCCCGGCATTTTTGGAAATATTATTTCTTGTTTAGAACAAGATGGTTTTGCTTTAACTATTAAGGATGGTACATTTTCTATCATTTCGAATGATATTGTCATGGTACGCTTCTTTAATTAATGGCTTGTATGTTTTGGAAATGGGAACTAAAGTGCTCAATCAAGATGTGAAATGACCTAGGATAGATAATCAATCCTATCTTTGGCACTATAGACTAAGTGTAACGCCCTCCCTTGTATGCATCCAAGAGAGTCGTTTGCTAAGCGGAATTAGAGTCGTTAACGTCACATGAGCTATCAAAGATTCTCATAGCAGTAAACAAAGCATTACAACAGTTCTTATCACTTCTTTGTGGACGATAAAAAAATGTTTCAAGTGATTTAGAAAGAGCACGTTTGGGGCTTCGCGTGCATATAAAATAATAGTAAATCAGAGTTCGTTTGTTCATAAAAACACCACCCGTAAGGTGCACCGTAAAAATTTCAGCACATAAGTCTTTCGAAAATTCCTTTCACAAACGTTTTCCAAAAATAGCCGCTGTTCATAAAAATTCAAGATAAAATAAGATGATAAGGTCTACAGTCATCCAAGAGTACCAAAATATTAAACATTACAGTCATCCAATCAATCAAACAGCAACAGTGATAATCCACGCATCAGCAATCAACAGCACAACATTACTCCTTCAAATGCTTTTACGTCCTCCTGCCATTTTGGAAAAATAGCAGCCCCGAAGGGGTGAGAATAATCCCAGTAGTGTGGCAACAAAACCAGTAATATAACAGTATTAACTAGGCACCAAATCATAAACAGTCACTTCAACATATCCTTGTTCCTTTTCCTTTTTCCTTTTCATCATATTCATATATATAGCGCATATAACGCCTTTCCTTTTCATCATATTCATATATTGCGTATATAACGCCTTTCCTTTGCGCTTTTAGCACCGTCGTGCGCGCACTTCACAGTGGAATCAAATATCCCTTGGCACCTGAGCTCCATGTGGATTCCATCTGTGGGCCTATGCGGACTGATGCCAAGTGTCCCATACCCCGGTACCTTGGGGATGCCTATATGATGCTTGCTCAAACACATGGTCCTGTACATAACTATTCTAGAACAAGGCCTATATGATCATGATATATGCATGTCATGCTATGCTTTCACACACAAAGCGTAAAAATGCGGTATGATGTAAGGTGCATGCTTATATACCTTTCATATGCGTTATGCTGCCACATAACGTCTTTACCTCATAATCATATAGCCCTCAGGCACATTTTAGGCAGTTTCCTTTCATCATAATGGAACATAATATTTTTACGGCATATGGAGCATCATGTTACAATTCTATACCAGTAGTCAATAGTTACATTAGGCATCATCGCCTGACACTTACCTTTGCGTGCTTTAAATATTACCAAACAGCAGCGAAGTATCTCACTTCTTAAGCGCACCTAAATCAATTACAACTAATCATTTACAGTGGCTATTTACAGCAGAAACAGAGAGCATACAGCAGTGGCTTACAGCAGCAAAACAGTGAGCATACAGCAGTGTTTGCAGCAGCAAAACAGTGAACATACAGCAGTGTTTACAGCAGCAAAACAGTGAGCATACAGCAGTGTTTACAGCAGCAAAACAGTGAGCATACAGCAGTGTTTACAGCAGCAAAACAGTGAGCATACAGCAGTGTTTACAGCAGCAAAACAGTGAACATACAGCAGTGTTTACAGCAGCAAAACAGTGAACATACAGCAGTGTTTTACAGTGGAAAACAGTGAGCATACAGCAGTGTTTTACAGTGGAAAACAGTGGGCATACAGCAGCGTTTACAGCAGCAAAACAGTGACGTTTTAAACAGAAACAGTGACGTTTTTAAAACAGAAACAGTGGCGTTTTTAAAACAGAAACAGTGGCACTTTGAACTTCCAAAACAGTGGCATAAATCTTGGTTTTTTGGACATTGAAACAGTGGCATATTATGGATTAAAACAGTGGCATTTTATGCATACAAACAGTGGCATAGAAGGACTAAAACAGTGGCATTTTTATGCATAAAAACAGTGTCATATGATGACTAAAACAGTGGCATTTTATGCATAAAAACAGTGGCATATGATGACTAAAACAGTGGCCTTTTATGCATAAAAACAGTGGCATTTTGAGCATGGAAACAGTGACATTTGATGACTAAAATAGTGGCATATTATGCATAAAAACAGTGGCATATGATGACTAAAACAGTGGCCTTTTATGCATAAAAACAGTGGCATTTTGAGCATGGAAACAGTGACATTTGATGACTAAAACAGTGGCCTTTTATGCATAAAAACAGTGGCATTTTGAGCATGGAAACAGTGACATTTGATGACTAAAACAGTGGCCTTTTATGCATAAAAACAGTGGCTTAGGGAGCACTAAAACAGTGACATATATGTGCAGAAATAGTGGCATGTAATGTGCAGAAACAGTGGCATATATGTGCAGAAACAGTGACATATATGTGCAGAAACAGTGGCATATAATGTGCAGAAACAGTGGCATTTGGATGGTGCTTTTGAGGAACCGAAACAGTGAATATTTTGTCATCAAAACAGTGGCATATTCATAGGGAAACAGTGGCACATTTCTCTTCAAAACAGTGTCATAATCATGCAAAACAGTGGCATATAATCTTAAGCATAACCATGAGGCTTTTACTCTACAACTCATGCATACAAGTCATCATAAAATGGCTCCATACTTATACTTTAACCATGCTCAACCAAGAATCCAAAACCACACATAAACAAGGAGACATTTAAGCATACATACATGGTTACGAAGAAAATGTTCTAAGTTCAAGGCCTACCTCTTGTAGCACACACTTCACCACACCCTTACTAGCTCTTCTTCACAACAAGTCCTCTCTTCCTAGGATGTTTTATGCGCAACCAAGGTGAGGATGGACAAACTTGGGCAGCTTCAAGGTTGAGGACAAAGCTGGACAGTGAGGGAATGTGAGGAGGAAACTTACTCTTGCTTGGAGGTCTAGAGTCACGGTTTGAAGGTGAGGGAAGGAGGGAGTTGGCTTGGCAAAGTCTTCTTGCTCCAAGGAGGCTTGTTGGTGCGGCTTAGAGAGAGTGAGGAGGAGGAGGAGGAGTTGGCTGCACAAGTGAATGGGGGCAGCCCCCTCTTGTGCGCATAAATAAGGGAAGAAAGGGAGGAGGTTGCAATGATGGTCATCATGTAAAAAATCTGATTTCTTGTGCAGGTGGGACTGCACTCTTGGCTTGAACAAGCAAGGGTTGCTTCTTAGTTACTCTATGCACATGCAAGGAGGTGAGAGGGAAGAATTCAGATCTGAGAGAGTGCTTACAAGTCAGAATTTTTTCACACCATTGACCAAGCTATGCGCACACATGGTGGAGTGAGGAAGAGGTGCATCATGAGCACTGATTTGTGGCAGCCTAAACACAGATTTTGGGGCTGTCCTAAGTCAGAAAATTTCTGCACAAATAGCCAAACCATGCGCACAAGGTGAGGTGTGAGGGAGGTTCACTAAGTCAACAAGTAAGAGAGCTTTGTGGCAGCCAAGGAATCTGATTTTTGGAGCTGTCCTCTGCGCAAAAATGATGAAGATGCAGCCCCAAGACCCTACTTATGATGCATGTGGAAACAAGGGCTGGTTGGGCTCATGATGGGCTGCAAAAGCTTGCAAAAATCTGCACCTTGCAGCCTCATGATGGGAGTGTGAGGTGGTTCACCAAGTCAACAAGTTAGGCAGTCTTGTGTCATAAAAAAAATCTGCACCAAGACCCCTCCCATGTGCGCCAAAATGAAGGAAGATGCAGCCTAATATCATGCTAAAAGGTACATGTGTCTTCCATGCAAAGAAATTGAAATCAAGTTATGCATAAGCAAGGTGAGGTGGCGGTTTAATCAAGGGAAAAATGGCAGATTTACAAGGTCCTAATTACTCCCTTATGCGCATGGAAAGAGGAGTGAAATGCATCTTGCCATGTGGTGTTCCTTGCTACACAAGACACCCTAGTTGGACAAGGCTTAGGGAATTAGGTGTGGATTTAATTTGGGCTGAACAAGATTGATCCAAGAGCCAACCTTGGGCCATTGGCCACACACACAAAAGGATTCATTCACACAAGTCCAAAAGTAACAAGTACACACACACACTAGCCCACTACCAAGGTCCACTAAGCACTAAAGCCTTCTAACACACACTCACATTACTCATATGATTTTAATAAATTCAAATGTCTACATATACACCCTCCTATGATTTAATTTAAATACTTACCTTAGTCTCATCCAAGGATAAAGATCAAACAATTCGCAAGCCATCACACATAAACCATACATCCGAAATCTACACATACCTCTATATCATTTTATTACTTAGGTATTTTACTAATTATGCGGGATGTTACACTCTCCCCACCAAATAGGAATTTTGTCCGCAAAATAAACTTACGTAAGAGCTAAACAGTTCTGGATATAGTTTCTGGATGTCGTCCTCGCGCTCCCAAGTGGCTTCAGCTGCCGATTTGTTGTTCCATAATACTTTCACCAAAGGAAACTCTTTGGAACGGGGTTGCTTAACGGATCTTTCAAGAATTTGGAACAGTTGCACTTGATACGTCAGATTTTCCTTTAGTTCTACTTCTTCCGGCTGTAATACGTGAGATGGATCAGAGAGATACTTCCGTAGCTGTGACACATGAAATACATTGTGAATTTCTGACAGATTGGGTGGTAAAGCCAACCGGTATGCAGACTCTCCAATCCGGTCCATAATCAGATACGGTCCTAAGCACCGTGGACTTAACTTCTTAACTCCCATTCTCCTTCCGAGTCCCGATGTAGGTGTGATTCTCAAAAATACATGGTCTCCGACTTCGAAAGATAGAGGCTTATGACGCTTGTCGTAATAACTCTTCTGTCTGGCCTGAGCCCTCTGCATATTCTCCCGAATCTTCTTTACTTGTTCGGATGTTTCTTGAATTAGATCAGGTCCTAACATACTTCGCTCACCTACTTCAGTCCAACATAAAGGGGATCTGCATTTTCTCCCATACAAAGCTTCATACGGTGCCATCTGAATACTGGAATGGTAACTGTTGTTGTAAGCAAACTCAATCAACGAAAGATAACTATCCCAGCTGCCTCCTAACTCCAAAACGCATGCTCGCAACATGTCCTCTAATGCTTGAATGGTGCGTTCCGTTTGACCATCGGTCTGCGGATGATAAGCAGTACTCAACCTCAATTGGGTCCCTAATGCTCTTTGAAAGGATTCCCAAAACTTAGATGTAAACTTGGGATCACGATCACTGACAATACTTGTAGGAACTCCATGCAGCTTCACAATCTCCTGCAGATAAATTCTAGCAAGCCTCTCTGTATCATATGTGGTTCTAACACGTAAGAAATGAGCTGACTTCGTTAAACGATCGACAATTACCCAGATAGAATCATATCCTTCTCGCGTCCGAGGAAGTCCAACTACAAAATCCATCGAAATACTGTCCCACTTCCATTCGGGAATCTCCAAAGGTTGAAGAAGTCCCGAAGGTCTCTGATGTTCGTACTTCACCTTCTGACAAGTTAAGCACCGAGATACATACTCCGCAATATCACGCTTCATACCCGGCCACCAAAACGAGGTCTTCAAATCATGATACATCTTCGTGGATCCAGGATGAACTGCGTACTTACCCTTGTGAGCCTCCTGTAAAACTTCTTGCTTCAACTCTTCATTCGGCACAACCAGCCGTCCTTGAAATCTCCAGATGTCATTCTCGTCCTTTACTACCTCTTGGTTACCAACCAACTCGCGGACTAACTCTTCATCTTTCTGGGCCTCCTTAATTCTACTGATCAGTTCATTCTCCACCTTTATATTTCCCAATCTTATGCTATTCCCTCTCTCGTCTACCGATAAGTTCAAGTCTCGAAAGGTCTCAAACAATTTCAGCTCTTCCATCATCAGAGTTGCAGTGTGCAGTGTCTTCCTACTCAGGGCGTCAGCTACCACGTTTGCCTTTCCTGGGTGGTATTTAAGTTCAAAATCATAGTCCTTCAGAAATTCCATCCACCGTCGTTGCCGCATATTCAACTCCTTCTGGTCGAACAAATACTTCAAACTCTTATGATCGCTGAACACGTCAAACTGCGAACCATACAAGTGGTGCCTCCAGATTTTAAGTGCGAACACTATAGCTGCTAACTCCAAATCGTGCGTAGGATAATTTTCCTCGTGAGGCTTTAGTTGTCGAGATGCGTAAGCTACCGCCATACGATCCTGCATCAACACGCATCCAAGTCCTTTCAGCGACGCATCGCAGTATACTTCAAACTTTCGGGTAGGATCCGGAATCGTGAGTACGGGAGCACTCGTCAATCTGCTCTTTAGTTTCATGAAACATTCTTCACAAGCTTCAGTCCTACTCAAAAGGCTTGTCCTTCCGAGTGAGACGGGTGAGGGGTTGCACTATCTGAGAGAAATTCTGGATGAACCTTCGATAGTATCCAGCAAGACCTAAGAAACTTCTTACTTCAGTGACAGTCTTGGGTCGTTCCCAATTCATGACAGCTTCGACTTTGCTGGGGTCCACCGCGATACCTTCTGATGAAATGACATGGCCCAGAAACTGGACCTCTTTAAGCCAAAACTCGCACTTCGACCATTTCGCGTACAACTGCTTCTCTTTCAAGATTTGCAAGATAATCCTTAGATGTTCCGCGTGAAGCTCTTCATTAGCTGAGTAGATCAGGATATCGTCGATAAACACTATAACAAACTGATCAAGAAAGGGGCGGAAAATGCGGTTCATGTAGTCCATGAATACCGCTGGAGCATTCGTAAGTCCGAATGGGATCACCTGATATTCGTAGTGCCCCTAACGAGTCCTAAAAGCGGTTTTCGGAATATCCTCCGGTTTGACCCGGATCTGATGGTATCCCGATCGTAAATCTATCTTGGAAAAGACTCTGGCTCCTCTCAGCTGGTCCATCAAATCGTCGATCCTCGGTAGCGGGTACTTATTCTTCACCGTAACTTTGTTCAGCTGCCGGTAATCTACACATAGACGTAAACTTCCATCCTTCTTCTTAATCAAGATGGCTAGAGCACCCCATAGGGAAGTACTCGGTCTGATGAATTCCTTTGCCAAAAGTTCTTCTATCTGCTTCTTCAACTCGCGAAGTTCCAACGGCGCCATACGATACGGGGCAATGGAGATTGGTCCAACTCCAGGAACAAGTTCGATAGAAAATTCTATTTCCCTATGAGGAGGCAATCGAGGTATTTCATCCGGGAATACCTCCTCGAATTCTCTAACTATCGGTACATTCTGAATTTGATTGTCAACCGAGGTCTCAGCCTCGATCGACAAAAGATACCCTGCTGCTCCCTTGCGGAACTCTTTTCTAACTAGTACAAAGAAATGAGAGAAGAAGGTTGAAAATTACCATCTTTTGCATCCAGTGCGACCACCCGTGCTTGCGACAAACTCCAAAGTGATTCTTTCCATACGTAGCTCAAACAGTCGCACCCTGCCGTCCAGTTGACGATTGACCAACAGTATTGCTCCTCTTAAAATTTCCAGGCCGCGCCTGCAACTGCGGACCTCTGCCTAGACCCCTACCAGGTGTCGTCCCGAAGAATCTGCCTGAGTGATAGCAGTTCCGTGTGCTTCATTCTTCTCATTGCCTTAGGAAAATACTTATCCAAAAATACTTGACTGAATAAACGTTGCCAGTCCCCCTATGGTAGTGATAAGATCCCCTTCCGCATCGCCAGACCTTCCCCGAGTTGAACCGCGACCACCTGCCATGATTCTGCATTCACAATATCCTGAGATGAGTTGATCAGGCTCACCGCAAGTTATTCATGGCAGCAGTCCCAAGTAGGTACTCGCGTTCAATTCGGACAAGTTAGCTATGCATCCGTGTCTTATCAACGAACGGTCTAAACAATCTAACTACCCTAGTCTAATATATACTTAAACTATAGCACATTTAGACAGTCAATCAGCAGATAAACACAATCAACAATCATTTCAATCAATCACAAGCAAATCCATGGACCAAACTGCTCTGATACCAATTAGTGTAACGCCCTCCCTTGTATGCATCCAAGAGAGTCGTTTGCTAAGCGGAATTAGAGTCGTTAACGTCACATGAGCTATCAAAGATTCTCATAGCAGTAAACAAAGCATTACAACAGTTCTTATCACTTCTTTGTGGACGATAAAAAAATGTTTCAAGTGATTTAGAAAGAGCACGTTTGGGCTTCGCGTGCATATAAAATAATAGTAAATCAGAGTTCGTTTGTTCATAAAAACACCACCCGTAAGGTGCACCGTAAAAATTTCAGCACATAAGTCTTTCGAAAATTCCTTTCACAAACGTTTTCCAAAAATAGCCGCTGTTCATAAAAATTCAAGATAAAATAAGATGATAAGGTCTACAGTCATCCAAGAGTACCAAAATATTAAACATTACAGTCATCCAATCAATCAAACAGCAACAGTGATAATCCACGCATCAGCAATCAACAGCACAACATTACTCCTTCAAATGCTTTTACGTCCTCCTGCCATTTTGGAAAAATAGCAGCCCCGAAGGGGTGAGAATAATCCCAGTAGTGTGGCAACAAAACCAGTAATATAACAGTATTAACTAGGCACCAAATCATAAACAGTCACTTCAACATATCCTTGTTCCTTTTCCTTTTTCCTTTTCATCATATTCATATATATAGCGCATATAACGCCTTTCCTTTTCATCATATTCATATATTGCGTATATAACGCCTTTCCTTTGCGCTTTTAGCACCGTCGTGCGCGCACTTCACAGTGGAATCAAATATCCCTTGGCACCTGAGCTCCATGTGGATTCCATCTGTGGGCCTATGCGGACTGATGCCAAGTGTCCCATACCCCGGTACCTTGGGGATGCCTATATGATGCTTGCTCAAACACATGGTCCTGTACATAACTATTCTAGAACAAGGCCTATATGATCATGATATATGCATGTCATGCTATGCTTTCACACACAAAGCGTAAAAATGCGGTATGATGTAAGGTGCATGCTTATATACCTTTCATATGCGTTATGCTGCCACATAACGTCTTTACCTCATAATCATATAGCCCTCAGGCACATTTTAGGCAGTTTCCTTTCATCATAATGGAACATAATATTTTTACGGCATATGGAGCATCATGTTACAATTCTATACCAGTAGTCAATAGTTACATTAGGCATCATCGCCTGACACTTACCTTTGCGTGCTTTAAATATTACCAAACAGCAGCGAAGTATCTCACTTCTTAAGCGCACCTAAATCAATTACAACTAATCATTTACAGTGGCTATTTACAGCAGAAACAGAGAGCATACAGCAGTGGCTTACAGCAGCAAAACAGTGAGCATACAGCAGTGTTTGCAGCAGCAAAACAGTGAACATACAGCAGTGTTTACAGCAGCAAAACAGTGAGCATACAGCAGTGTTTACAGCAGCAAAACAGTGAGCATACAGCAGTGTTTACAGCAGCAAAACAGTGAGCATACAGCAGTGTTTACAGCAGCAAAACAGTGAACATACAGCAGTGTTTACAGCAGCAAAACAGTGAACATACAGCAGTGTTTTACAGTGGAAAACAGTGAGCATACAGCAGTGTTTTACAGTGGAAAACAGTGGGCATACAGCAGCGTTTACAGCAGCAAAACAGTGACGTTTTAAACAGAAACAGTGACGTTTTTAAAACAGAAACAGTGGCGTTTTTAAAACAGAAACAGTGGCACTTTGAACTTCCAAAACAGTGGCATAAATCTTGGTTTTTTGGACATTGAAACAGTGGCATATTATGGATTAAAACAGTGGCATTTTATGCATACAAACAGTGGCATAGAAGGACTAAAACAGTGGCATTTTTATGCATAAAAACAGTGGCATATGATGACTAAAACAGTGGCATTTTATGCATAAAAACAGTGGCATATGATGACTAAAACAGTGGCCTTTTATGCATAAAAACAGTGGCATTTTGAGCATGGAAACAGTGACATTTGATGACTAAAACAGTGGCATTTTATGCATAAAAACAGTGGCATTTTGAGCATGGAAACAGTGACATTTGATGACTAAAACAGTGGCATTTTATGCATAAAAACAGTGGCTTAGGGAGCACTAAAACAGTGACATATATGTGCAGAAACAGTGGCATGTAATGTGCAGAAACAGTGGCATATATGTGCAGAAATAGTGGCATACATGTGCAGAAAAGTGGTATATATGTGCAGAAACAGTGGCATTTGGATGGTGCTTTTGAGGAACCGAAACAGTGAATATTTTGTCATCAAAACAGTGGCATATTCATAGGGAAACAGTGGCACATTTCTCTTCAAAACAGTGTCATAATCATGCAAAACAGTGGCATATAATCTTAAGCATAACCATGAGGCTTTTACTCTACAACTCATGCATACAAGTCATCATAAAATGGCTCCATACTTATACTTTAACCATGCTCAACCAAGAATCCAAAACCACACATAAACAAGGAGACATTTAAGCATACATACATGGTTACGAAGAAAATGTTCTAAGTTCAAGGCCTACCTCTTGTAGCACACACTTCACCACACCCTTACTAGCTCTTCTTCACAACAAGTCCTCTCTTCCTAGGATGTTTTATGCGCAACCAAGGTGAGGATGGACAAACTTGGGCAGCTTCAAGGTTGAGGACAAAGCTGGACAGTGAGGGAATGTGAGGAGGAAACTTACTCTTGCTTGGAGGTCTAGAGTCACGGTTTGAAGGTGAGGGAAGGAGGGAGTTGGCTTGGCAAAGTCTTCTTGCTCCAAGGAGGCTTGTTGGTGCGGCTTAGAGAGAGTGAGGAGGAGGAGGAGGAGTTGGCTGCACAAGTGAATGGGGGCAGCCCCCTCTTGTGCGCATAAATAAGGGAAGAAAGGGAGGAGGTTGCAATGATGGTCATCATGTAAAAAATCTGATTTCTTGTGCAGGTGGGACTGCACTCTTGGCTTGAACAAGCAAGGGTTGCTTCTTAGTTACTCTATGCACATGCAAGGAGGTGAGAGGGAAGAATTCAGATCTGAGAGAGTGCTTACAAGTCAGAATTTTTTCACACCATTGACCAAGCTATGCGCACACATGGTGGAGTGAGGAAGAGGTGCATCATGAGCACTGATTTGTGGCAGCCTAAACACAGATTTTGGGGCTGTCCTAAGTCAGAAAATTTCTGCACAAATAGCCAAACCATGCGCACAAGGTGAGGTGTGAGGGAGGTTCACTAAGTCAACAAGTAAGAGAGCTTTGTGGCAGCCAAGGAATCTGATTTTTGGAGCTGTCCTCTGCGCAAAAATGATGAAGATGCAGCCCCAAGACCCTACTTATGATGCATGTGGAAACAAGGGCTGGTTGGGCTCATGATGGGCTGCAAAAGCTTGCAAAAATCTGCACCTTGCAGCCTCATGATGGGAGTGTGAGGTGGTTCACCAAGTCAACAAGTTAGGCAGTCTTGTGTCATAAAAAAAATCTGCACCAAGACCCCTCCCATGTGCGCCAAAATGAAGGAAGATGCAGCCTAATATCATGCTAAAAGGTACATGTGTCTTCCATGCAAAGAAATTGAAATCAAGTTATGCATAAGCAAGGTGAGGTGGCGGTTTAATCAAGGGAAAAATGGCAGATTTACAAGGTCCTAATTACTCCCTTATGCGCATGGAAAGAGGAGTGAAATGCATCTTGCCATGTGGTGTTCCTTGCTACACAAGACACCCTAGTTGGACAAGGCTTAGGGAATTAGGTGTGGATTTAATTTGGGCTGAACAAGATTGATCCAAGAGCCAACCTTGGGCCATTGGCCACACACACAAAAGGATTCATTCACACAAGTCCAAAAGTAACAAGTACACACACACACTAGCCCACTACCAAGGTCCACTAAGCACTAAAGCCTTCTAACACACACTCACATTACTCATATGATTTTAATAAATTCAAATGTCTACATATACACCCTCCTATGATTTAATTTAAATACTTACCTTAGTCTCATCCAAGGATAAAGATCAAACAATTCGCAAGCCATCACACATAAACCATACATCCGAAATCTACACATACCTCTATATCATTTTATTACTTAGGTATTTTACTAATTATGCGGGATGTTACACTAAGGCACATAAATGAAACAAGATTGTCTAGGATGCATAAAGATGGATACCTGGACTCCAAGGATTTGGAATCATATGGACAGTATGAATCTTGTCTAGCTGGGAAAATGATTCGTCAATACCCAAAGGGCTTGAGATTCATAGGGCTAGTGAGTTATTAGAACTCATTCACTGTGATTTATGTGGCCCAATGTATATTGTGGCTAGAGGAGGAAACTCCTATTTCATTTACTGATGAAGTAGGGAAACGGCGTGGCAAGATGGTTAAGTCATTGCGATCAGATCGTGATGGTGAATATTTGAGCCATGAGTTTCGGGATTATCAGAGATAAAATAGAATTCTCTCGCAGTTTACTGCACTTAACACACCACACCAAAACAGTGTCAGGAGAAACAGGACTGTGTTAGACATGGTTAGGTCTATAATGAGTTAGACTCAACTTCCAAAATTGTTTTGTGGATATGCCTTAGACACAGCGGCATAACTTTCTAAATAGGGTACCGTCTAAATCTGTTCAGACCACACCATATAAGATATAGAATGGTAAGAGACCCAACCTGAGTTACCTCAGGGTATGGGGATCGCCGGCTTATGTCAAAGCGTTGGCATCAGACAAGCTTAGTGCTGAGAGTACTAAATGTCTATTTGTGGATATCCCAAGGTTCTAAGGGATACTGGTTTTATTCCAGGAATGCTGAGTTCCTTGAGAAAGATTGGATCTCTCAAGGAGGCAGTGGGAGTAAGATTGATCTTGAAGAAGTGCAAGATCCACAAGAACAGATTGAGGAACCCGAGTCTGCTCCGCAGGCGACGTTCTCCAATGGAGAAGTAAACACACAACTCCGTAGATCTACGAGGGTCATCCATCCACCTGAAAGGTACGGGTTTGTGATTGAGAATCAGCAAACTGTTGAGGATGATGAACCAAGTAACTACGAGGAGGCAGTCAAAGATGTTGACTCCTCAAGATGGCTTGAAGCCATGGAATCTGAAATGGATTCGATGTATCAGAACAAGGTATGGACCTTGGTTCCTAAACCGCAAGGAATAGTTCCTATCGGTAATAAATGGGTCTTTAAAAGAAAGACTGATGCAGATGGCAACGTTCAGACCTACAAAGCTAGGTTGGTGGCGAAAGGGTATCGTCAAAGACAAGGAGTTGACTATGATGAAACTTTCTCACCAGTTGCCATGATCAAATCTATTAGGATCATGCTTGCAATAGCAGCATACCACGACTATGAAATTTGGCAAATGGATGTCAAGACCGCCTTCTTGAATGGGTTCTTGAAGGAGGAAGTGTACATGACACAACCTGAAGGCTTTGAAATCAAAGATCAGGAGCATATGGTATGCAAACTACAAAGGTCAATATATGGGCTAAAGCAAGCATCAAGGAGTTGGAATATACGTTTTGATGAAGTCGTTAAGAGTAACGGTTTTATCAAGAACGAGGATGAACCTTGTGTTTACAGAAAGGTTAGTGGGAGTAATGTCGTCTTCCTAGTGCTCTATGTAGATGACATATTGCTAATAGGAAATGACATCCCCACATTAAAAATAACGAAAGAGTGGCTTTCAGAAAACTTTACCATGAAGGATTTGGGAGAGGCAGCCTTTATACTTGGTATAAAGATCTATAGAGATCCAAGAGGCTGTTGGGTTTATCTCAATCCACGTACGTTGACAAGATGCTAAAGAGGTTTAGCATGGAAGGGTCGAAAAGGGGTTTTCTTCTTGTCAGTCATGGGGTATACCTATCAAGGGCTATGTGTCCTAAGTCACAGCCTGAGAATGATCGCATGAGTGGAATTCCATACGCTTCGGCTATTGGATCCATCATGTATGCCATGATATGTACGAGACCAGATGTCTCATATGCTTTAAGCATTACGAGCAGATACCAGTCAGACCCTGGAGAGGGTCACTGGACGGCAGTCAAAACCATCCTTAAATACTTAAGAAGCACTAAGGATGCGTTTCTGGTCTATGGTGGGGTTAATGAGTTAACAGTGAAAGGGTTCACTGATGCCAGCTTTCAGAGTGACAAAGATGACTGCAAGTCACAGTCAGGATTCGTATTCACCTTAAATGGTGGGGCAGTGTCTTGGAAAAGTTCCAAGCAGGAGACAACAGCAGATTCAACGATAGAGGCTGAATACATAGCTGCTTCAGAAGCAGCTAAGGAGGCAGTGTGGATCAAGAAGTTCATAAATGAACTAAGGGTGGTTCCAAGCGTGGATGAGCCCATACAGTTGCTTTGCGACAACACAGGAGCCATTGCGCAGTCAAAGGAACCTAGGTCTCATCAAAGATCTAAACACGTGCTCCGCAGATATCATTTGATTAGAGAAATCATTGATAGGAATGATGTAAAAATGGATTATGTTCCCACAGATGATAACCTGGCCGATTCTCTGACAAAGGCTGTTTCTCAGAGAAAACATGATAGTCATTGTGAGGCTTTGGGCATACGACTTAGGTCTGATTGGCTCTAGGCCAAGTGGGAGCTTGTTAGCATATGGGTGTCCTAGAGACAATCTTTTGATTAAATAAAGGACACTAGATGTAGAACTTTGTTTGTCGCAAATAAATGAAAGCACTATTTATTCAGTTTCATATTGTGTCTTGATATTACTGTTAATATTATATGAACGAACTGGATAAACCCCTTGGAATAGAACAGGTATCTCTTGAGTATCTGTGATGAGATCACGATCATGAGGATTCAAGGATATTACATGTCTATTCCTAATTATATGTTCCTAGTCTAGAGACACTGAGTTTGGGGATCAGTGATCTCGAGTAAAGACTAGTACGACTTATCTACTTGTATATGGATACAAGGTAAAGACCTCATGAGCTGCAGATATGGAGATATCTTAGCTAAAGTCGTGGGTGGACCTATAAGAGTATAGCTCGCACTGAACAGACCCAAAAAGAGACTCTATGAGGAAATCTCACAGATAGTGTCATTAGAGTAATCTCTTTATGTTTGGGTATGTCTTTCCTTAGACCAGAAGTTATTACTTAGACTGTGTTCTTGAAGGCATGTTTTGATTGTATGCCTCGTCTGCCTGAAACATGGAGACTCATAGGTATACTGTTGGGCGTGTCCTTAAAGGGCACAGGGCTAGGGTGATAAACTGTAGGAATTCGTCAAATCTCTGTGAGAGATTAGGTTATCTGTAAACCGGAGAAATCGGGATGACATTTACAGGGACTCGGGAATCTATGCATAGTAAAAGAGATCATGAGATGATCTGCCTTTAGAGTCAGTAAATTGAAGATTCCCTATTTCGAATAAAGCTTACCCTAAACCACAGGGGTTGATACATTTCCTTACCCTAGGTTAATGGGAAGATAACCGAGACGAAGGGAAATACATACGGTAACCAAATATGTGCAATAGGATGATCAAGTCATTAATCTGACTAGTTCTGGGGCAACAAAGCATTGCTAATGCTCTGTATTGTCATTAATTGGGTTGTGGGCTTGTTGGGCCCAAGCCCAGTTATGTCAGAAGCTAAGTTGGACCTAATGGGTCACACACTAACACCTTGTAGTCATGATGGACTAGCTTTAAATGTATTGGGCCTAATAATGGTTGTTAGCCCAAGAAGCTGTTTGGAAGCCCACCTAAATGGGTGGGTGGTGCATGGAGCTTAGTAATGGGCTTGGATAGTCCAAGCCATTACTAATTAATTTAATTAGTTAAATTAATAATCAAATATTTGAATTTCGAATTTTGAATTTGAAATTTGAATTTAGAATTTGAATTTCGAAATTCGAATTTTGAATTTTAAATTTAAAATTTGAAATTTGAATTTTGAAATTTGAATTTGGATTTGAATTTTGAAATTCGAATTTTGAATTTGAAATTTGAAATTTTGAATTTTGAATTTTGAATTTGAATGTTTGAACGTTTGAATTCAAGTGTTTGAATTCGAATTTGAATTGGTTTTGAAAAGTTGTTTCATAACAAAAGGATAAGACAAGATCTTATTGGAGCATATTCCTTGGATCAAGAAGCATCTTTGGAGCATTTCCTTGGCTGTTTGGTGCGCTAGTTTAAGTGATAAGGATGTCATCTTATCACTTAAAACAAAGCTCCATTCAGATTTGGTGGTTGAGGGAATCAGTGGGTGAGTTGATTCAAATTTTGAATGCAACTACTCAATATATTTGGACCCCTTCTAGGGCTGAATTATGCGCATGAAAAGTATATACTATATGATAGTTTATGAATTTAAGTTTAAATTATTTTGAACTTAATTTCATGTGGATAAGATTGGAGGTTGTTGGCAAAATTGGTTTTACAACAGCTCCACTTTATCCTCACTGTTCCATGCGCAAATTTCAAAGCAGTTTGAAAGTTGGTTTTCATTTTGAATGATTTAAATCTCTCCTCCTCTCCAAGTGTGCGCATAACACTTGTTCCACACCTTAGGGTTTTGAGAAAACCTAGCCAACTCTCCTCCATCTATGCACCATTCCGTAGGGTAGTTCACTACACCTTTCCAAACAGAATACCTAGCCTCCACCTTCACCACTTGTGCGCATAGCAAGCCTCACTGTGGTGTTCATCTGGTGGCTTTCAAGAAAGGGTTCTTGCATCATTGACGAACGGTGGTGTGGATCACCATTAGAGGGTTTGAACCCTTCAAGCCTGACATCTGATCTCCCTGACTGATCAGGCCAAAAACAAGGTAACATCATGCTGTCTTAAAGCATGAACCTATGTGTGCATGTATGTTCCGCAGTAAAATTTTTGTTTTACACCTTACATGCATCGGCCTTCAAAGGCCAGTTTACTTTCAGAAGTAGCTCAAACGGAAATGCGAAACGTCGACCGACCTCGTCCTCTCAAAGCGAAGAATGGACTTGACAAGAGCAAATATTGTGCATTCCATGACCAAAACGGTCACGTTACGGATGACTGCTGGGACCTTCGAGACGCAATTGAAAAACACGTCAGAGAAGGGATGTTGAAACAGTACATAATTCGTACGCAGGGGAAGAAAAACAACAAGCCCAGACAAAAAAGTCGAAGCCGAAGTCCGAGGCGTGGAGACGAAAGAGACCAGAGACAAGACCGCAATACAAAAGGTAAAGAAGTCGACGACAGAGCGGAGACTTTTCCTGAAGCAGAGTTTGAGTGCAATGTAATTAGTGGGGGATTGGGTGGCGGAGGAGACTCTGCGAACGCCCGAAGGAAATACTTGAAGGAGGTCATGTCCATCAGAGACCGGCCAACTTTTAAAGCGAAGCTCAACGAGCCCGAACCCCCTCCGATATACTTCACCAGAGCAGAGCTGGCAAGGGTCATGCCAGGACATACTGATGGATTGGTAATCACTGGAGTGCTAGTCAACTGCCGAGTCAGGAGAATTTTCCTTGACCACGGAAGCTGTGCGGACATAATTCTCTGGGATGCTTTCAAGAGAATGAATTTGGATGAGAAGGACCTGAAACCATGTCTTACCGAGCTACTGGGGTTTAATGGAGCACCATCCCCACCAAAAGGTTATATCGACCTCAAACTAACTCTTGGCACGAAGGATTCCTTCCGTACTGAGAGGGTTCGTTTCGTGGTAGCAGACACTTCCTCTTCTTATAACGTAATCATTGGTCGTCCTACCATTCACGAGTGGGACATGATGATATCTACTAAGCATCAACTCATGAAGATGCCAGGGCCAAATAACGAAATCATCACAATTCCTGGAGATCAAAGAGAATCAAGGGAATGCTATTATGAGACCATACGAGCCCATCACGGTGACCCAGCATCCCCTCCCCGGGTAAGGGGGAAGGATCGAAAGATCGGGCCTTCAAGATGGCCGACAGAGAGGTCAACTTAGTCGAGCTCGACATGAGAGAGGAGCTACAATCGCCACGACCACAACCTGAGGGTGAATTACAAGAAGTCGAGATCCGTGGTGATGGCCAAGGGCATACAAAGGTCGGAAAGTCTTTGGAGCTAGAGTTTCAAAACGAACTCGTATCATTCCTAAAGACAAATTCTGATGTGTTTGCTTGGAAGGCCTCGAAAATTCCTGGAATTGATCCAGCCTTTTGCTGCCATAAGCTTTCAATGTATCCGGGAGCGAAGCCGGTATCCCAAAAGAAAAGGAAGATTGGGGTGGATAGACGACAAGCTCTAAGTGAGCATGTGGATGAACTCCTGGAAGCCGGATTTATTCGGGAAATACAGTACACCACTTGGCTGTCAAATGTAGTAATGGTTAAAAAACCAAGTGGAAAATGGAGAATTTGTGTTGATTACACAGACCTAAACAAGGTCTGCCCAAAGGACTCATATCCAATGCCTAACATTGACCAGCTAGTTGATAACTCATCCGGCTTCCAGCTGCTTTCATTTATGGATGCATACTCGGGATACAATCAAATTCCCCTTCATCCAGATGACCACGAGAAGACAGCTTTCATTTCTGAAAAAGGGAATTTTTGTTACAATGTTATGCCTTTCGGCCTCAAGAATGCTGGGGCCACTTATCAAAGAATGATGAACCAAGTCTTCCAGGCGCAGATCGGAAGAAATCTGGAGGTCTACGTTGACGATATGATCGTCAAGTCGATAAGCACTTCAGCACACATCGCTGACCTCGGAGAGACTTTCGAACAACTAAGAGCTCGGAAGATCAGGCTGAACCCAGCCAAATGTGCTTTTGGAGTACCAGCAGGAAAATTCCTAGGGTTCATGCTTACGAATCGAGGAATAGAAGCAAATCCCGACAAATGTAGGGCGGTATTGGAAATGAAACAGCCAGAAAACAAGAGGGAGGTCCAGCAACTTACAGGCCGCCTTGCTGCACTGACCAGATTCCTTCCCAAGTCAGCTGAGAAGGCACTGCCTTTCTTCAAACTCCTCAAAAAGGAGGCAGACTTCGGTTGGGGGGAAGAATGCAAAAAGGCATTCGACAACATCAAGGTCTGTTTAGCTACTCCTCCTGTGTTAACAAAACCAGAACCCGGAGAAACGTTGGTTTTGTACCTGTCTGTGGGGGAAGAAGCTATCAGCGCCGCCTTGGTCCGGGAAACGGATAAGTGCCAGCATCCAATATATTTCGTAGGACGGACTTTGCAAGGACCGGAACTCCGATACCAGAAGCTGGAAAAAGTGGCATTTGCTTTATTGACAACGGCAAGAAGGCTTCGACCTTATTTCCAAAGCCACCGAATTATAGTGCGGACAAACCAGCCCATCAGGCATATACTACATAAGCCTGACCTAGCAGGAAGAATGATTAATTGGGCCGTCGAGCTGTCCGAGTTCGATTTGACGTACGAACCTCGGCAGGCAATAAAGTCACAGGCACTGGCCGACTTCATCTTGGAGCTCACCCCGGGCAATGAACAAGAGAAGGTTGACAAAGACCTCTGGACAGTTTATGTTGATGGATCTTCAAATTCTAAAGGAAGCGGTGCTGGGGTGATCATTGAAAGCCCGGAAGGAGTATCAATTGAGCACTCGCTTCACCTGGCATTTCCAACCTCAAACAACCAAGCTGAATATGAGGCGTTTATTGCTGGGATTATGCAAGTAAGAGAGCATGGAGCAAAGAGAGTTAAAATTATGAGTGATTCCCAAGTCGTCACTTCCCAAGTTGAGGGAAAATACCAAGCCAAGGGCCCCCTCATGATGAAGTACCTCCAAAGGGTCAAGGAATTGTTTGCCGAGTTCGACGAGGTATTGATCCAGTACATCCCTCGAAATGAGAACATTAGGGCCGACATTCTGTCTAAATTGGCGAGCTCGAAAGGATCCGGTAACCACCGCACTGTTATTCAACAGAGCATTTTAGAACCGACATGCGTCCTAATGATAACCACCGACACGGAAGATTGGAGAAGACCAATTGTGGCCTACCTTGAAAAAGGAATTGTGCCAGAAGACTCTCAAGAGGCAAAGAAGCTTGTTAGGAACTCGGCCTGCTTTACCATAGTAGAAGGTCAACTGTATAAAAAGGGTTTCTACGCACCCATGTTGAAATGCCTTGATAAAAACGAGGTTGAATACGTGTTATCCGAGATCCATGAGGGCATCAACGGACACCACATGGGAGGAAAAGCATTGGCTAAGAAGGCGTTAAGGGCAGGATATTACTGGCCGACGATGGGGGCTGACGCCATGGAACATGTTCAACGATGTGAGCAATGTCAGAAGCATGCATTGATAATTCATGCACCCCCAGAAGAGTTGCAGACCATCACGGCACCATGGCCATTTTTTAAATGGGGAATGGATCTCTTGGGACCCTTCGCTGCTGCTGAAGGACAACTCAAGTGGTTGATAGTTGCTGTCGACTACTTCACCAAATGGATCGAGGCCGAACCCCTCGCCACCATCACTTCGGCCAGGATACGCCGTTTCTTTGAAAGGAATCTGGTAAGTCGATTTGGAATCCCTGCAGAAATTGTCACCGACAACGGAACTCAGTTCATCGACAAGAAATTCCAAGAGCTCATGGCTGACTTCAAAATCAAACACCGTTTTGCCTCAGTAGAACATCCTCAGACCAACGGACAAGCCGAGTCTGCCAACAAGGTAATAATCAATGGACTCAAGAAAAGGCTTGACGAGGCCAAAGGAAATTGGGTACAACAGTTACACCTAGTTTTATGGGGATACAGAACAAGCGTTCAATCCGCAACAGAAGAAACCCCCTTCAGGTTAACATATGGTTGTGAAGCAATGATTCCGGTTGAGATCGGAGAACCGTCCTGGAGAAGGGCACAAAGATTGCAAGGCACTGAAGGCCAAAATGAGGAAGCATTGTTGATTGAGCTCGACCTATTGGATGAATGCAGGGAGAATGCCAGATATAAAAATATGATGGCTAAGCGCTTAGTTACGGCTAGGTTTAATAGGAAAGTGAGACCTCGGTCATTTCAGAGCGGCGACCTAGTTCTGAGAAGAGCTGACATTGGTAATAAAAATGCCAAAGATGGAAAGCTCGCAGCAAACTGGGAAGGCCCTTACAGGGTTAAGGATAATCTCGGAAAGGGAGCCTACACTTTGGAAACTTTATCCAAGAAGCCAGTAAAAAGAACTTGGAATGCCGACAAGCTAAAGACCTATTACAGTTAGGTTTAAAAGCGTAGTCAAGTGCTAGACTCTTGTCCACGTAAATAAGACGGGCCGTTGAGCTCAGTCATTAGGTAGATTTTATTTCAAGGCAAATAAGCGGGCTATAAAGCTCGGATTTGTAAAGAAATTTTCATTGTGAATAAATGAGCAGTTGTTACTAAACGCTTCCATTTATGATTCCGACATGTCACGATCATTAAAGAAATAAATTTTTGTTGACGAACAAAAAGAAACTAATATACTTTCTAGATCGGCCATCAGGGACTCGCAATTTGCAAAGACAAATAAAGATGAGACCAAAATGGTATAACAAATTGACAATCTCGGATCAACCAAAAGTAAGTTTATAATTTCAAAAGCCGAACTGAACACGGCAATGCTTACAAGATACGACAAAAATAAACTAAACCTAAGGGGTTCCAGTTTCGGCCTCCTCCTCGGAACCCGAAGATCCCGGAACTATGACGCCGTCCTTCACCCCATAAGACACGTCCATTCCAGCTTCAATAAGCCCGGGATTCAGAACTCGGGCCTGAGCAATAGCATTGTCAAATGCTTGGACGACCGCGTTAACCACCACGGTCTTAGCCTCCTCAAAATCGGCGGTCGTTTGATCAAGCTGAGTCCGGAGTTCCTGAAGTTGGGCGTCCTTATCTCCTAGAGATTTGGAAAAGGTTTCTTTCTCAGCGCTCAGCTCGCTGACCTTGGTGTTGGCTAATTCCAAACTCTTCCTCGCCGTTTCCACCTCCTTCTGCAGCTCTCCAACTTTGGCTTCCAGGTCGGACTTAGACTGCTCTAGCTCCACGACCTTAGAAGTAAGGGACGACTTGGCCGCATTAGCCTGGTCCAGGTTTTGGAGAAGGTCTTGAAAGATTTGAATTAATGAGATCGTCTTCAAGGCATCCTCCTCCATCCGTTTCAGCATGGCCCTTACAGTGGAAGTCAGGCCAGAGTTTAGAAAGAGACTCGGAGGGGGTTTCAAAGCCGCCCTAAGGCGGTCCGAGACACCCGACCTCCATAGCTCCCCCGGCTCTAAACTAAGAAGGTTACCCTGGGAAGCAGGAATAGGAGCTGGACTCGGCGAAGAGGGGGCAACAGGAATCTCAACAGGAACCACCTCGTCAGCAGGCAGGTCCTCACCCAAGATGATATCTACCCGTCGTCGTTTAGAAGCTTCGGGTTCGAGAGAGGCAGCCTCTCGCGACTTCCCCTTGCCAGATTTCTTGGGTAGATACTTCTTGTATTCGGCCGACGTCATGCCAACTGTAAATCAGAAAAACAGTATTATCAAGGTGTTACAAAAAGGTAGTTATCAAACGTAACATAAACTTGACATACATACCGAACTCATAAATGGCATCGTCTCCAAACTTATCTACTATCCGACTTAAGTCGATGATGCCATAATCATCAACATACTCGATTATAATTTGCACCGCGAACCTCTCGTCTCGGGAAAGCGCGATCAGGGGAGTGGCGTAATTTTTTGGATGACGTCGGTAATGTTTTCGCGTCCAATACAGCTCGAAGTGGCATAAAAGGTTCCCATCATCCAGCAGTTCCTTGCCAAACCATGGGAGGGAATCAGGGCGTGAGGCCACTCTAAAATAGGCATTCTTGAAGCCTTTGAAGGACTGTGAGTAAGGGATGAAAATTCCCCTACCAGGAGTACCTCGGAAGGTAACCCACCCTTTCCTTTCTTTTAACTCGGCACCACTCCGAGCCGTGTACACATCAAAAAGGAAATAAAAAAAGGAGACTGTACAGGGAAGGAAAAGGTAAGAGCACAATTGCTCAAAACCACGGATAAAAGCCCATGAGTTGGGGTGGAGTTGTGAGGGCGCTACTCTAATCCGTCGCAACACAGCCATCTGGAAGTCTGTGAACGGAAGCCGAATTCCGACCTTGGTGACCAGATCCCGGTAAAATAAGAAGAAGCATGGCTCGTCCGATATGGGACCTGCGCATACCGGGTAATCACCCGCAGGAAGAAGATCGACCCCGTCGGGATTCCCAAGAGGGAGCTGGGAGACGTCGGCAGGAGTCATTACAGACCGCATATGAAGGATTTCTAGAAGAACCCACTCATCAACATCAGAATTTTCCATTATCAGGTCCCTGGAACACGAAGGAGTTGGATCAGAAATAAAATCAACCTGACTTGACCCGGAATCATCTAAATCAGATGGTAACGGGCCTGGACTCCAAGAAAAAGGGACAGAGTCATCAGAACTACTAAGGAGATCGACAAAAGGCACCTGACTGGATGCCGAGTCATCAAAATTAGAAGGGACATCCGACATGGGAAAACCCAGGTCGGATGAAGAAATGCTGGAAGAACTATTACTCAACTGGAAAGGTGGGATCCGGTTTAAAACAGACCCCGAACCTTGTCCGAGCGGTAAAGGAGGAAGAATGAAGGATAAAGGAACTGGCCCAGAAAAGGAACTCGATCTAGAAATTGAAGCTTGAGGAATCGAGGAGGACGTATTTCTAGTGAAAGATGGTTGGGCGTGTTCACCCCTTCGTCCCCTCCGGCCTCTACCTCTCCTACCACGAGCACCTCTGGAGGTCTGACGACCTCCTCGGTGACCTCGGAGAAGCTGCTGGAGCCTCTCCTCTTCGGTGTACTCCCTGCCGTAAAACCAATATTGAACAGATCTCGGCAACCTCCCTATCATGTCCTCAGACACCTCTCTACTATCATTTCGGCCACTTGAACCACCAGGAGTGTCCATTACCCACTTAAAGAGTGAGTAAGGCAGGAAGCACTCCTCCCCAACAGGATAATGAACAATCAAAAACAAGAAAAATAGAAATCTACAAAGGAACAAAAAAAAGAAAGTTACCTGGTTGAAAACTGAAGAGAAGAAGTGGCGAATGAAGTGTGTCTTGACAATGGAGAAACACAGGAAAAACCCTATGGGATACGCAGGAAAGCAGGAAGTAAGAAAGAAGCCAGGAGGTGACAAGCTGATATATATAGAGGATTGGTGAAGTGGGAAGTGCAAAGGCCAAAGGGGGGGTCTTCGAAGCGTCTGGGCAAAATGGGAATTTCGCCGTCCTGCACGCCCTGCACCCCCTGCAATCTCTGCACGCATTTAATGCTCTCAATCATGGCCTATGCTAGGCTCAGTATAGTGCACCCTGCACGATGTGCGAAATACCAATAAACGGAACACACGTGTTCTGTTATAACCGTCATTGCAGGCATGAAACGAAAGGTCAGGAAAGTGTAATGAAACGAAGGGTCATGCCAATAAATTCCGACATCCAAAATCTGCTGACCTCACCAATTTGATCAAGATTCATAACGTCAAGATGTGAACGGAGTCACGACCTCCGACCTATCTAACGCATGGGGAATTGGTTCAAGGAGTGGCAAGGTCAAAAATAACCAAGTAGGCAAGAAATCATCTCGGCATTCCGACATGCGGGATACCGAGCTGGGGGGCAACTGTTACGGATGAAGGTCTCCTATCAACTGCCGCCCTAGGATATCTCCATAGGAGATATGGCCAGATCTCAACAGTCGAAACAAACTGATTGAGGCCGACTAAGTCGGACAGAATCTCAACTGGGCGAGCTCAGCGACTGGAAAACCTAGCCAGGTAACCCTATAAATAAGAGCTCAGACATCCCAAGTACTCACCTCTGAATCGCCTTGCTTACTCCACTCATTGTGCACACACCACCCCTTGGTTGTAAAACCTATTGCTTGTGCGCAGTGATTGGGACCTCAGCATTTAAGCCTAGTATATCAGGCAGATACGCTATCTCTGAGCGCATACCATCTGGTATAGCAATACGGTCTACCTCGGACCTAACAGTTTCAATGCGAAGATTGTGGAGACAACCTCAAAAAGCCCAAGTTGTCGGCTCACTTCCGAAGTTGTTCCGCTCACAAGGTTCTTTTTCAATGCAACATATAATCATTTCTCGTTCACAATAGCAAGTTCATTTTCTTTTTTTGAATTTCACGGAGACTTGTGATTGAAGTTGATGCTGTAACGCCCTCCCTTGTATGCATCCAAGAGAGTCGTTTGCTAAGCGGAATTAGAGTCGTTAACGTCACATGAGCTAACAAAAAAATCCTCATAGCAATATACAACCCGTAAGACGTTTCAAGTTTCTTATAACTTCTGTTTGGACGATAAAAAATGTTTCAAGTGATTTAGGAAGAGCACGTTGAGGGCTTCGCGTGCATATAAAATAATAGTAAATCGGAGTTCGTTTGCTCATAAAAACACCACCCGTAAGGTGCACTGTAAAAATTTCAGCACATAAGTCTTTCAAAGATTCCTTCCACAAACGTTTTCCAAAATAGCCGCTGTTCATAAAAGTTCAAGATAAAATAGAGATGATAGAGTCTACAGTCATCCAAGAGTACCAAAATATTAATCATTACAGTCATCCAATCAATCAAAACAGCAACAGTGATAATCCATGCATCAGCAAGCAACAGCAAAACATCACTCCTTCAAATGCTTTTACGTCCTCCTGCCATTTTGGAAAAATAGCAGCCCCGAAGGGGTGAGAATAATCCCAGTAGTGTGGCAACAAAACCAGTAATATAACAGTATTAACTAGGCACAAAATCATAAACAGTCACTTCAACATATCCTTGTTCCTTTTCCTTTTTCCTTTTCATCATATTCATATATATAGCGCATATAACGCCTTTCCTTTTCATCATATTCATATATTGCGTATATAACGCCTTTCCTTTGCGCTTTTAGCACCGTCGTGCGCGCACTTCACAGTGGAATCAAATATCCCTTGGCACCTGAGCTCCATGTGGATTCCAACTGTGGGCCTATGCGGACTGATGCCAAGTGTCCCATACCCCGGTACCTTGGGGATGCCTATATGATGCTTGCTCAAACACATGGTCCTGTACATAACTATTCTAAAAAGCAAGACCTATATGCTCTTGGTACATGCATGCCATGCTATGCTTTCACACACAAAACGTACAAAAATGCGGTATGATGTAAGGTGCATGCTTATATACCTTTCATATAGCCATCACGGCACATATACTTTTCATATGCGTTATGCTGCCACATAACGTCTTTACCTCATAATCATATAGCCATCACGGCAAATTTTTGGCAGTTTCCTTTATCATAATGGAACATAATACTTTTACGGAATATGGAGCATCATGTCACAATTTTATACCAGTAGTCAATAGTCACATTAGGTAATATCGCCTGACACTTACCTTGTGTGCCAAACAGCAGCGAAGTATCTCACTTCTTAAGCGCACCTAAATCAATTACAACCAATCATTTACAGCGGCGATTTACAGCAGAAACAGTGAGCATACAGCAGCGTTTTACAGTGGAAAACAGTGAGCATACAGCAGTGTTTTACAGCAGAGAAACAGTGAGCATACAACAGTGTCTTACAGCAGAAAACAGTGACGTTTGTTCTTAAAACAGTGAGCAGAAACAGTGACTTTTTCCTTAAAAACAGTGGGCAGAAACAGTGACGTTCTCCTTAAAAACAGTGGGCAGAAACAGTGACGTTTTACTTAAAAACAGTGGACAGAAACCGTGACATTTTACAGCAGAAAAACAGTAGCACCTTACAGCAGAAACAGAAACAGTGACATTTTGGACCTCAAAACAGTGGCAGAACAGTGGCATTAGACAGTGGCAGAAACAGTGGCATTTGAATGTTAAAACAGTGACATAGTCAATGGCATTTGAACCTCAAAACAGTGGCATAAGTAGTGTTATTTGTGCATCAAAACAGTGGCATGAATGGTTGCATTTGAACATGAAACAGTGACATAGGTAGAGGTATTTGCACATCAAAACAGTGGCATAAAGAGAGATTTTTGAACATTAAGACAGTGGCATACATGGTGATTAAAACAGTGGCATAAATCATGATTTTTGGACATTAAAACAGTGGCATAAATAGTGGTGTTTGAACATCGATATGGTGGTTATTTTATGCAGAAACAGTGGCTCATTAAGTACTAAAACAGTGAGTATTTTTGGTGCAAAACAGTGACATATGTGACATCAAAACAGTGAGCATTTTATGCAGAAACAGTGGCACATAATGGACTAAAACAGTGAGCATTTTATACAAAACAGTGGCATCAAAATGGTGAGCTTGTCCAACCGAAACAGTGGCATATGCATCCTCAAAACAGTGGTAGATTCATGGAGAAACAGTGGCATATATATATCCTCAAAATAGTGGCACATTCACACATAAACAGTGGCATATTTCTTAAGCATAACCATGGGACTTTCATTCCATAACTTCTGCATACAAATCATCATAAAATAGCTCCATCCTTATACTTTCACCATGTTCAATCAAGAATCCAATACAAGACATATTCAAGGAGACATTCAAGAACACACATGATTACACACCATGAAAGAGGTCTAAGTTCTAGGCTTACCTCTTGTAGCACACACTTCTTGCTCACACACCACACCTTTCTAGTTCTACCAACAACAAGTTCACCCTTCCTAGAGATGATCTATGCGCACTCAAGGGTGAGGAGGAGCAACTTGGACAGCTTCCAAAAGGTGAGGAATCAAAACTGAACAGTGAGGGGAAAGGAGAAGAGGAGCTTGCACTTGCTTGGTGTATAGGTCACGGTTGTGTGAGTGTGAGGGAGGTGAGAGTTAGCAAAGTTTTTCTTTCTCCAATGGTGCTTGTAATGTTCAGCTAGAGTGTGAGGGAGAGGGGAAGGAACTTGGCTGAATGTAAAATGAGGACAGCCCCCTCTCTTGTGCGCATACATAAAGAAAAGTGAGGGAAGGTTGCAATGATTAAACATCATGAAAATTCTGGTTCCTTACAAGAGTGGGACTGCACACATGGTTTGAACAAGCAAGAGTTTGCTTCTTGGTTACACTATGCACATGCAAGGAGGTGAGGGAGATAGGTTCAGATCTGAATGCTGTCCTAAGTCATAATTTTTCACACAATTGACTAAACCATGCGCACAAGGTGGAGTGGAGGGAGGTGTCATCATGAGCACATGTAAGAGGGTTCACTAAGTCAACAAGCAAGACAGCTTTGTGGCAGCCAAAAATCTGATTTGATGCTGCCTTTGTGCGCACATGAGGGGGGGAAAATGCAGTCCAAAATCCTTCTTTGTTGCATGTGGAAGCAAGGGGCAGATTTGGCTCATGATGGACTGCCAAAAGCATGCAGAAATCTGCACATTTCAGCCTCATGATGGAAGGTGTAAGGTGGTTCTCCAAGTCAACACTCAATGCAGATTTTGTGTCATAAAAAATCTGCTCCATGACACCTCCATGTGCGCCTAAAATGAAGAAGGATGCAGCCCAAAATCATGCTAAATAGTACATGTGTCTTCCATGCAATGAAGTTGAAATCAAGTGATGCACAAGCAAGGTGTGAGGTGGCGGTCATGCATGAGGAAAATTGGCAGATTTTTCTAAGTCTCTTTTTGCGCATGAATGAGTGGGAATTACTCTTGCCATGTGAAAGTTTCTTGATACACAAGACACCTTGTTGGACAAGGCTTAGGGGAGGAAAAAGTGGGTTCAACATTGGGCTGAATAAGTTAGATCCAAAAGCCTCCTTGGGCCATTGGCCTACACACACAATGGATCCAATAAGACAAGTCTAAGGGTGGCAAGTCCACACACACTAGCCCACTTCCTAAGTCCTATAAACACAAAAGCCTTATAACACACATAATCAAATTACTCATATGATAAAAATTCACATGTCTACATATGTACCCTCCTATGATTTAATTTAAATACTTACCTTAGTCTCATCCGAGGATAAAGATCAAACAATTCGCAAGCCACCACTCATAAGCCAAAAAATCGAATTCTACACATGTATCTATATCATCATACACTTATGTATTTTACTAATTATGTGGGATGTTACACTCTCCCCACCAAATAGGAATTTTGTCCGCAAAATAAACTTACTTAAGAGCTAAACAGTTCTGGATAGCGTTTCTGAATGTCGTCCTCGCGCTCCCAAGTGGCTTCAGTTGCCGATCTGTTGTTCCATAATACTTTCACCAAAGGAATCTCTTTAGAACGGAGTCGCTTGACGGATCTTTCAAGAATTTGGAACGGTTGCACCTGATACGTCAGATTTTCCTTTAGTTCCACTTCTTCCGGCTGTAACACGTGAGATGGATCAGAGAGATACCTCCGTAGCTGTGACACATGAAATACATTGTGAATTCCTGACAGATTGGGTGGTAAAGCCAACCGGTATGCAGACTCTCCAATCCGGTCCATAATCAGATACGGTCCTAAGTATCGTGGACTTAACTTCTTTACTCCCATTCTCCTTCCGAGTCCCGATGTAGGTGTGATTCTCAAAAATACATGGTTTCCGACTTCGAAAGATAGAGGCTTATGACGCTTGTCGTAATAACTCTTCTGTCTGGCCTGAGCCCTCTGCATATTTTCCCGAATCTTCTTTACCTGTTCGGATGTCTCTTGAATTAGATCAGGTCCTAACATACTTCGCTCACCTACTTCCGTCCAACATAAAGGGGATCTACATTTTCTCCCATACAAAGCTTCGTACGGTGCCATCTGAATACTGGAGTGGTAACTATTGTTGTAAGCGAATTCAATCAAAGAAAGATAATTATCCCAGCGGCCTCCTAACTCCAGAACACATGCTCGTAACATGTCCTCTAATGCTTGAATGGTGCGTTCTGTCTGTCCATCGGTCTGCGGATGATAAGCAGTACTCAACCTCAAATGGGTCCCTAATGCTCTTTGAAAAGATTCCCAAAACTTAGATGTAATCTTGGGATCACGATCACTGACAATACTCGTAGGAACTCCGTGCAGTTTCACAATCTCCTGCAGGTAAATTCTGGCAAGTCTCTCTGTATTATATGTGGTCCTAACACGCAAGAAATGAGCTGACTTCGTTAAACGATCAATAATCACCCAGATAGCATCATATCCTTCTCGCGTCCGAGGAAGTCCAACTACAAAATCCATCGCAACACTGTCCCACTTCCATTCGGGTATCTCCAAAGGTTGAAGGAGTCCCGAGGGTTTCTGATGTTCGTACTTCACCTTCTGACAAGTTAAGCATCGAGATACATACTCAGCAATATCACGCTTTATACCCGGCCACCAAAACGAGGTCTTCAAATCATGGTACATCTTTGTGGATCCAGGATGAACTGCATACTTGCCCTTATGAGCCTCCTACAGAACTTCTTGCTTCAACTCTTCATTCGGCACAACTAACCGACCTTGAAATCTCCAGATATCATTCTCGTCCTTTACTACCTCTTGGTTACCAACCAACTCGCGGACTAACTCTTCATCTTTCTGAGCCTCCTTAATTCTACTTATCAATTCATTCTCCACCTTTATATTTCCCAATCTTATGCTATTCCCTCTCTCGTCTACAGATAAGTTCAAATCTCGAAAGGCCTCAAACAATTTCAGCTCTTCCATCATCAGAGTTGCAGTGTGCAGTGTCTTCCTACTCAGGGCGTCAGCTACCACGTTTGCCTTTCCTGGGTGGTATTTAAGTTCAAAATCATAGTCCTTCAGAAATTCCATCCACCGTCGTTGCCGCATATTCAGCTCCTTCTGGTCGAACAAATACTTCAAACTCTTATGATCGCTGAACACGTCAAACTGCGAACCATACAAGTGGTGCCTCCAGATTTTAAGTGCGAACACTATCGCTGCTAACTCCAAATCGTGCGTAGGATAATTTTCTTCGTGAGGCTTTAGTTGTCGAGATGCATAAGCTACCGCCATACGATCCTGCATCAACACGCATCCAAGTCCTTTCAGCGACGCATCACAGTATACTTCGAACTTTCGGGTAGGATCCGGAATCGTGAGTACGGGAGCACTTGTTAATCTGCTCTTCAGTTCCATGAAACATTCTTCACAAGCTTCAGTCCACTCAAAAGGCTTGTCCTTCCGAGTGAGACGGGTAAGAGGTTGCACTATCTGAGAGAAATTCTGGATAAACCTTCGATAATATCCAGCAAGACCTAAGAAACTTCTTACTTCAGTGACAGTCTTGGGTCGTTCCCAATTCATGACAGCTTCAACTTTGCTGGGGTCCACCGCGATACCTTCTGATGAAATGACATGGCCCAGAAACTGGACCTCTTTAAGCCAAAACTCGCACTTCGACCACTTCGCGTACAATTGCTTCTCCTTCAAGATTTGCAAGACAATCCTCAGATGTTCCGCATGCAGCTCTTCATTAGCTGAGTAAATCAGGATGTCGTCGATAAACACAATAACAAACTGATCAAGAAAGGGGTGGAAGATGCGGTTCATGTAGTCCATGAATACCGCTGGAGCATTCGTAAGTCCGAATGGGATCACCTGATATTCGTAGTGCCCATAACGAGTCCTAAAAGCTGTTTTCGGAATATCCTCCGGTTTGACCCGGATCTGATGGTATCCCGATCGTAAATCTATCTTGGAAAAGACTCTGGCTCCTCTCAGCTGGTCCATCAAATCGTCGATCCTCGGTAGCGGATACTTATTCTTCACCGTAACTTTGTTCAGCTGTCGGTAATCTACACACAGACGTAGACTACCATCCTTCTTCTTAATCAAGATGGCTGGAGCACCCCATGGAGAGGTACTCGGTCTGATGAATTCCTTTTGCCAACAATTCTTCTATCTGCTTCTTCAACTCGCGAAGTTCCAAAGGCGCCATACGATACGGGGCAATGGAGATTGGTCCAACTCCAGGAACAAGTTCGATGGAAAATTCTATTTCCCTATGAGGAGGCAATCGAGGTATTTCATCCGGGAATACCTCCTCGAATTCTCTAACTACAGGTACATTCTGAATTTGAGTGTCAACCGAGGTCTCAGCCTCGATCGACAAAAGATACCCTGCTGCTCCCTTGCGGAGCTCTTTTCTAACTTGTAATAAAGAAATGAGAGAGAAAGGTTGAAAATTACCATCTTTCGCAGGAACAACGACTTTCCCCGCTCGACAGTCCAACGTTATCCCGTTTTCCGTCAACCAGTCCATACCGATAATCACATCAAAATTGAATACCGGTAGGACCACCAAGTTAATTGTATACGTGTTCCCTTCATACTGTAAAGTAACACCTCTGCAGATTTCTGAGGCTGTGCACGATCCTCCAGTAGGTGTGCTGATGTGTAACTCATAAGGTAACGGGGTTGGGGTGATGCCTATTCTCAAAGCAGTATGCTTCGCCATAAAAGAACCAGACGCTCCAGAATCAAAGATAACAGAAATAGGGTGACCATTTAAAGTGACATTACCTTTGATCAGGTTGGGAAACTTCTGTGCTTCTTTTGCATCCAGTGTGAACACCCGTGCTTGCGTAGGCTGTTGGTCAGCGTTCTGGGGGCATTTGTAAGCAAAATGTCCTTGCTGGCCACATCTGAAACATGCATTGTTGTTCTTGCGACAAACTCCAAAGTGGTTCTTTCCACACGTAGCACAAACAGTCGCACCCTGACGTCCAGTCGACGATTGACCAACAGTATTGCTTCTCTTAAAATTTCCAGGCCGCGCCTGCAACTGCGTGCCTCTGCCTTGACCCCTACCAGGTGCCGTCCTGAAGAACCTGCCTGCTCTGTTTCCTCCGTGGAATTGTGTTGGTGGCTTGTTCAAGTTCTTGGCCTCGTTAATGATTCCTTCCGCCTGACGACTCTGATTGATGAGCTCCGGAAGTGTACGATTAGCCGTCGTCAAAATGAGTTTACGGATTTCCGGATGTAATCCGCTTTCGAACTTCTCCACCTGCCATTCCTCATCATAAATGTTCCGGTCAAAGTTGGCGTACTCGATCAGCTGCCCAATTTTGCAATGTACTCATTGACCGACATGTTATCCTGCCTAAGTGACAGCAGTTCAGTGTGCTTCATTCTTCTCATTGCCTTAGGAAAATACTTATCCAAAAATACTTGTCTGAATACGGCCCATGTCAGTTCAACGTCCTGAGCTCTCAGCAGAGCCCTCGCACCAGTCCACCATGTTAAAGCTTCTCCCATCAGCTGGTACGACGCGTAATCAGTCTTCTGCGCTTCCGGGCATGCCATGCGTTCGAAAATATGCTCGATCATCTGCAGCCACTTCGCTGCAGCCTCGGGGTTGTCTTCACCCTCAAAGGTAGGTGGTTGGAAGTTGCGGAAGTCTTTCAACCTCCGACGGGCAATTTCTTCTGCATTGTCATGCAGTGGGGGTGGGTTCTGATTCTGTTGCCTATGGTCACACCATTCTTGGCTCATATTCTGAATAAACGTTGCCAGTCCCCTAATAGTAGTGATAAGATCTTCTTCAGCATCGCCAGACCTTCCCCGAGTTGAACCGCGACCACCTGCCATGATTCTGCACTCACAATATCATGAAATGAGTTGATCAGGCTCACCGCAAGTTATTCATGGCAGCAGTCCCAAGTAGGTACTCGGGTTCAATTCGGACAAGTTAACTATGCATCCGTGTCTTATCACAGAACGGTCTAAACAATCTAACTACCCTAGCTAATATATACTTAAACTATAGCACATTTAGACAGTCAATCAGCAGATAAACACAATCAACAATCAATTCAATCAATCACAAGCAAATCCATGGACCAAACTGCTCTGATACCAATTAGTGTAACGCCCTCCCTTGTATGCATCCAAGAGAGTCGTTTGCTAAGCGGAATTAGAGTCGTTAACGTCACATGAGCTAACAAAAAAATCTCATAGCAATATACAAATCCGAAGAAGCATTTCAAGTTTCTTATCACTTCTGTTTGGACGATAAAAAATGTTTCAAGTGATTTAGAAGAGCACGTTTGGGGCTTCGCGTGCATATAAAATAATCGTAAATCGGAGTTCGTTTGCTCATAAAAACACCACCCGTAAGGTGCACTGTAAAAATTTCAGCACATAAGTCTTTCAAAAATTCCTTTCACAAACGTTTTCCAAAATAGCCGCTGTTCATAAAAGTTCAAGATAAAATAGAGATGATAAAGTCTACAGTCATCCAAGAGTACCAAAATATTAATCATTACAGTCATCCAATCAATCAAAACAGCAACAGTGATAATCCATGCATCAGCAAGCAACAGCAAAACATCACTCCTTCAAATGCTTTTACGTCCTCCTGCCATTTTGGAAAAATAGCAGCCCCGAAGGGGTGAGAATAATCCCAGTAGTGTGGCAACAAAACCAGTAATATAACAGTATTAACTAGGCACAAAATCATAAACAGTCACTTCAACATATCCTTGTTCCTTTTCCTTTTTCCTTTTCATCATATTCATATATATAGCGCATATAACGCCTTTCCTTTTCATCATATTCATATATTGCGTATATAACGCCTTTCCTTTGCGCTTTTAGCACCGTCGTGCGCGCACTTCACAGTGGAATCAAATATCCCTTGGCACCTGAGCTCCATGTGGATTCCAACTGTGGGCCTATGCGGACTGATGCCAAGTGTCCCATACCCCGGTACCTTGGGGATGCCTATATGATGCTTGCTCAAACACATGGTCCTGTACATAACTATTCTAAAAAGCAAGACCTATATGCTCTTGGTACATGCATGCCATGCTATGCTTTCACACACAAAACGTACAAAAATGCGGTATGATGTAAGGTGCATGCTTATATACCTTTCATATAGCCATCACGGCACATATACTTTTCATATGCGTTATGCTGCCACATAACGTCTTTACCTCATAATCATATAGCCATCACGGCACATTTTTGGCAGTTTCCTTTCATCATAATGGAACATAATACTTTTACGGAATATGGAGCATCATGTCACAATTTTATACCAGTAGTCAATAGTCACATTAGGTAATATCGCCTGACACTTACCTTGTGTGCCTTATACAATACCAAACAGCGAAGTATCTCACTTCTTAAGCTCACCTAAATCAATTACAACCAATCATTTACAGCGGCGATTTACAGCAGAAACAGTGAGCATACAACAGCATTTTACAGTGGAAAACAGTGAGCATACAGCAGTGTTTTACAGCAGAGAAACAGTGAGCATACAGCAGTGTTTTACAGCAGAAAACAGTGACGTTTGTTCTTAAAACAGTGAGCAGAAACAGTGACTTTTTCCTTAAAAACAGTGGGCAGAAACAGTGACGTTCTCCTTAAAAACAGTGGGCAGAAACAGTGACGTTTTACTTAAAAACAGTGGACAGAAACCGTGACGTTTTACAGCAGAAAAACAGTAGCACCTTACAGCAGAAACAGTGACCATTTTAAAACAGAAACAGTGACATTTTGGACCTCAAAACAGTGGCAGAACAGTGGCATTAGACAGTGGCAGAAACAGTGGCATTTGAATGTTAAAACAGTGACATAGTCAATGGCATTTGAACCTCAAAACAGTGGCATAAGTAGTGTTATTTGTGCATCAAAACAGTGGCATGAATGGTTGCATTTGAACATGAAACAGTGACATAGGTAGAGGTATTTGCACATCAAAACAGTGGCATAAAGAGAGATTTTTGAACATTAAGACAGTGGCATACATGGTGATTAAAACAGTGGCATAAATCATGATTTTTGGACATTAAAACAGTGGCATAAATAGTGGTGTTTGAACATCAATATGGTGGTTATTTTATGCAGAAACAGTGGCTCATTAAGTACTAAAACAGTGAGTATTTTTGGTGCAAAACAGTGACATATGTTACATCAAAACAGTGAGCATTTTATGCAGAAACAGTGGCACATAATGGACTAAAACAGTGAGCATTTTATACAAAACAGTGGCATCAAAATGGTGAGCTTGTCCAACCGAAACAGTGGCATATGCATCCTCAAAACAGTGGTAGATTCATGGAGAAACAGTGGCATATATATATCCTCAAAACAGTGGCACATTCACACATAAACAGTGGCATATTTCTTAAGCATAACCATGGGACTTTCATTCCATAACTTATGCATACAAATCATCATAAAATAGCTCCATCCTTATACTTTCACCATGTTCAATCAAGAATCCAATACAAGACATATTCAAGGAGACATTCAAGAACACACATGATTACACACCATGAAAGAGGTCTAAGTTCTAGGCTTACCTCTTGTAGCACACACTTCTTGCTCACACACCACACCTTTCTAGTTCTACCAACAACAAGTTCACCCTTCCTAGAGATGATCTATGCGCACTCAAAAGTGAGGAGGAGCAACTTGGACAGCTTCCAAAAGGTGAGGAATCAAAACTGAACAGTGAGGGGAAAGGAGAAGAGGAGCTTGCACTTGCTTGGTGTATAGGTCACGGTTGTGTGAGTGTGAGGGAGGTGAGAGTTAGCAAAGTTTTTCTTTCTCCAATGGTGCTTGTAATGTTCAGCTAGAGTGTGAGGGAGAGGGGAAGGAACTTGGCTGAATGTAAAATGAGGACAGCCCCCTCTCTTGTGCGCATACATAAAGAAAAGTGAGGGAAGGTTGCAATGATTAAACATCATGAAAATTCTGGTTCCTTACAAGAGTGGGACTGCACACATGGTTTGAACAAGCAAGAGTTTGCTTCTTGGTTACACTATGCACATGCAAGGAGGTGAGGGAGATAGGTTCAGATCTGAATGCTGTCCTAAGTCATAATTTTTCACACAATTGACTAAACCATGCGCACAAGGTGGAGTGGAGGGAGGTGTCATCATGAGCACATGTAAGAGGGTTCACTAAGTCAACAAGCAAGACAGCTTTGTGGCAGCCAAAAATCTGATTTGATGCTGCCTTTGTGCGCACATGAGGGGGGAAAATGCAGTCCAAAATCCTTCTTTGTTGCATGTGGAAGCAAGGGGCAGATTTGGCTCATGATGGACTGCCAAAAGCATGCAGAAATCTGCACATTTCAGCCTCATGATGGAAGGTGTAAGGTGGTTCTCCAAGTCAACACTCAATGCAGATTTTGTGTCATAAAAAATCTGCTCCATGACACCTCCATGTGCGCCTAAAATGAAGAAGGATGCAGCCCAAAATCATGCTAAATAGTACATGTGTCTTCCATGCAATGAAGTTGAAATCAAGTGATGCACAAGCAAGGTGTGAGGTGGCGGTCATGCATGAGGAAAATTGGCAGATTTTTCTAAGTCTCTTTTTGCGCATGAATGAGTGGGAATTACTCTTGCCATGTGAAAGTTTCTTGATACACAAGACACCTTGTTGGACAAGGCTTAGGGGAGGAAAAAGTGGGTTCAACATTGGGCTGAATAAGTTAGATCCAAAAGCCTCCTTGGGCCATTGGCCTACACATACAATGGATCCAATAAGACAAGTCTAAGGGTGGCAAGTCCACACACACTAGCCCACTTCCTAAGTCCTATAAACACAAAAGCCTTATAACACACATAGTCAAATTACTCATATGATAAAAATTCACATGTCTACATATGTACCCTCCTATGATTTAATTTAAATACTTACCTTAGTCTCATCCGAGGATAAAGATCAAACAATTCGCAAGCCACCACTCATAAGCCAAAAAATCCGAATTCTACACATGTATCTATATCATCATACACTTATGTATTTTACTAATTATGTGGGATGTTACAGATGCAATGCATATTATTTTTTATTTTATTTTTCTTTCTGTTGATTGTTGATTTATGTTAATACGCAGTTGTCGTGCATTGACTGTGGGCAAATATTTGGGCGTGACACCGTTCAGGAACACACACAGTGTATTACAGAAGCGGTGCGTCTCTCGTTGTCATTAATGGATCTTCGTAATTTTGAGATTGTTGATTTTTTTCCTTTCACTGATGATTATAATTTCTTCTTCCTATCATTGTTTTCCTTCCTCGCAGTAGAAGTTGAGATTCTTTATTTGTCTTTTAAGTACTTTAAACTATTACTTATTTCCACTGATTGACATACGAAGTTTTCTGATGTCTCACATTCAATTTGACTACATTGTATTTCTCTGGTTTACCTTTATTTTTATCAGCATATTGAATTTTCATATAAGTTTTAAAAAAATCTATCAATCTTATTTCCCCTGTCGCCTATTTTTTACTTTGATTTCTAGGAAAAGTATGGTCTAAAAGGCCAAGGCAAAACTTTGAATGTTACAACTGCAAAGCCTAACAAGGATAGCAAGCAAAGACCTGAAGTCGATATTAATGTGGGGTTATCTGAACGGCCTCCATGGTTCTGTAGGTATATACTCTATTGGATAGATTTTCTAATAACATGGTAGTCACTGGTCCAAGTCAATGTATTCACATTACAGAGTAAATGTCAATCAAGATGCTGCATCATATGTTTTAAATGTTAGAAGGGGGAACATAATAATCATGGTCTGCATGTACTGTTTGGATGGGAATTAGACTTCTAGGTCCCTACTCAATGGACCTTGCATTTCAGTCATCTTATTATTTCTGATGGTTCATGGAATCATCAAGGTCATATAGTTTAAACCTTATATTTTTATGTTGTGTAAACACGGGATGTAAAAATTAGCTGAGTCTTTCGTAGAAAGTTCGAGGGCACTAAGTTGAATGTGCAGAATATGCCTTTTGTTACTGTTTAAGTATGCAGGGGGCAGGTTTGACATATAAGTTTAGTGTAAAATCATATATCTGCACCTTAGTTTTTGTAAGATCATATATTCTAAGGTGCACCTTAGTATGCAGGGGGGCAGGTTTGACATATAAGTTTAGTGTAAAATCATATATCTGCACCTTAGTTTTTGTAAGATCATATTCTAAGGTGCACCTTAGTATGCAGGGGGCAGGTTTGACATATAAGTTTAGTATAAAATCATATATCTGCACCTTAGTTTTTGTAAAATCATATATCTGCACCTTAGTTTTTGGCCAAGTTCGGAGGCAAGGCAAGCCGGTAGGCAACTGGTCCTACTCTACCAAGGATCTGGTATGGCCCAATAAATCGCGGGCTCAGCTTCCTCACTCCCAAGGCCCGACCAACACCGGTGACAAGTGAAAATTTCACAAACACGTGCTCACCCTTACTGAACTCTAGTGGACGATGCTTGACATCGTAGTAACTCTTCTGGCGATTCTGCGCCTGCTTCAACTTTTCTCTGGTCATCTGGATCTGCTGGATAGTATCTTGGACAAAGTCCAAGCCAAATAACTCTTTATCTCCAACCTCAGACCAGCAGGTAGGAGTCTGACACCTCCTACCATACAACGCCTCGTAGGGTGCCATGCCCAGGCTAGCATGAAAACTGTTGTTGTACGAAAATTCCACCAACGGAAGGTACCTATCCTATGCTGAATCCTGCTCCAACGTGCAAGCCCTCAACATGCCCTCCAATGTCTGGATGGTCCGCTCAGTCTGTCCTTCAGTCTGAGGGTGATAGGCGGTACTCAATCTCAACTGTGTACCAAAAGCTCCCTGCAACGTCTCCCAAAACCGAGAAGTGAACTTCGGGTCCCTATCACTGATGATACTCTCGGGCACCCCGTGAAGCCTCACAATCTCACGGACATATAGCTTGGCCAACTGCTTCTGTAGTGAAGCTCACCTTCACTGGAAGAAAATGGGCAGACTTCGTCAGCCTGTCCACAATGAACCAGATAGAACCACAACACGCCTGAGTCTTCGGCAATCCCACCACGAAGTCCATGGAAATGCTCTCCCACTTCCACTATGGAATCTCAAGAGGTTGAAGCTTACCAGACGGTTTCTGGTGCTAAATCTTCACTTTCTGACATATAAGGCACTTGGACACGTAGACCGCTATGTCTTTCTTCATGCCCGGCCACCAAAAATCTATCTTTAAGTCCTGGTACATTTTTGTAGCATCAGGGTGGATAGTAAACTGGCCCTTATGAGCCTCTGCCATAACCTCCTCAGTCAATGGCCCTCGAGGGATTACAACCCTCTTTTGGAACAACAGCAATCCATCCTCATTCCAAGAAACATCGTCTTGTTCTTCACGGCACTCTCTTTGTACTTGCGCCTCTTTAATCTTTTCCATTAACTCATTAATCACTTCTACTGTCTCCATCTCGAGAAGTGCGCCCCCAAATAAGGAGTTGACTCTCAGATCTCGGAACTTTTCTATCACCTCGTAATCACTCATCATCAAACTGGATAAGCTCTTGGATTTCTGTTGCGTAATCGGCAAGTGTACCGATCGTTCCAAGTAATAAAAGTGATAAATAAGATCGTCTCCACAGGGATTGGAAAACAACTACTACGATAACCAGTCTTCTTAAGTTAGATGAATCGATTTGTGTTTCCACAATATGGTAACTAATTTAAAAAGTAAAGACTTGTTTTTAGGTTTTTATGAAAAGACTTAAAATAAGTAAATGAAATAAATGTTTTTGTAGAAGAAGTGATGAAGAATACTGTAGCCAGGGTACATTCACCAATTGTTTCTAATTTTACTTTGGATTGATTCACAATACTTATCGAAATTAACAACTCAGACAAATTATCATCTTTTAGAAATAATTACTTAGATCCCAATCCCTTGGTGATCTAACCCTTTAATTCAGTTGGAACCCTAATCCCTTAGTAATCCCGCCTGAAAATAAGCATTATGTAGATAAATCCCACGATTGCAATCCATACAAGTCTATTCCTAGAACATGCATGAAGCGTCATCTTTATCTCCTTTCAGGATCAGTATTCCAATATTCCTATTGCGAACCCTAATCCCCAGAATATCATTCCCTATTAGGTTGATCAGATCTAACAGAAATAATATCAATACGCGCAAGATAAAGATGAAATATATTAAAATCAACACATATAATGATTCAATCCTTGTACCAATTGTTCACAAAGGGATCATGGCCCTGACTACAGAAAATAGATCTAGCCAATCAACATCATGATCGCTGATCTGATTTCAACATGAACTGAAAATAAAAATAGAAGAAGATTACAAGAACGGGACGACGAACGCGAAGAACGCCCTCCTTCTCCAGCCGGATCTGCCCTCCTTCCAAGGTTGAGTCTCTTTTTATAAGAGACTTTGACCTAATTTGCAAAATTTGACACTCCCGCGCTGTGAGCGTGGGAGATTCTGTCTGTTTTTGCCCACCCGCGCTGATGGCGCGGATCTCGCGCCCTCAGCGCGGGATCTTCTGCCAATTTTCTTCTCCCCACGCTCTGAGCGCCATTCCCATGCTGTGAGCGTGGGATTTTAGGTCTTCTTTGCCCCTTTTGCCTTCTTTTACTGCGTCTTTCCTGATATTCAGACTTTGGATACTTTTAATCAGTTTTTCTGCCTTTCTTGCATTGATTGAGTCACTTTCTTCTTCTTTTCGTCTTGTAATTTCTTATATGCTGATCGCATATCAAATAATTCCCAGATTTAAACTTTGTTGTCCCTAGCAATGTACAAGACTAAATCCAGGAAACAATCAATTAATCCAACATAACATCGTACAACCAATCAATAGGTTATCACACTAAGCATGCTTGAATCAATGCAAAGAATTTTAACCATGCCTTTTATGAAAAGATCAGAATCTAGTTTGAACACCCCTCACCCAAATAATCATATAACGCTCCACACTCAAGTGTTTGGGGGAATGACAATAACTCAATCTAACACAGTAATAACATTACCATATGCTTGCTCATATTCTCAAGTTCCTAAAGATGAGAAACATTAACACATGCATAATTGATCAAAAGAACTTTACAGGTTATAACTTGGCCGGGCTAAAGGGTAGGAATTTATGGATAGTAGCTGAAGCAACAATGAGATTGAAAACTGATATTACACCTTCAACTTATTTGCTTTACTAACATTCCCACAGAATTTCGGGAATTAATTCCTTTTCAGCCTCATTTTCTTTACATTCTTCCATTTTTTTCCTTTTTCTCTTTTTTTAAGAGCACACTTCCTTTGCCTTTCTTTTTTTTCTATTGATCTCTATGGAGCTTACCTCATTTCCTTTGTTTTCATTCCAACGCATCAGTGATTCAATCTCAATTAAGGTAAGACAATCTGAATATGGCTAAGCAAAAATGATGAACAAAAAGGATCAGGCTCCAAGGTTAGCAATGGAAAATTTTTATTTGGTGTAGTATTTGGCCATGGCTTAACAGAATAAAATTTTCCTTAATCATTTCAATCAGTGCATGCATCTTTAGAGAAACTGAGCAAGTTCTGAAATGCTATCACAGTGAGGTCTCTCAGAATAAAATAAGTGTTTAAGCAAAAAGACTCACTAGCTATGATGTCAGACTAGACTTCCAAAAGAATCATTTAGGCATTATTAATCATTCAAGCATAAAAATTCAGACATACCAGTTGAAAGAAATTGCCTATACAATATCATGCCAGAAGTTTATGCATCCAAAATTCAATCAAGCATATTTGAACTTGAGAATTGTTGTTGTTTCTTCTTTCTCTCTTTTTTTTTCTTTCTTTTTTTTTCTTTTTTTCAAAACAAGACGTCTTTTTCATGGTGTATGGTGTAGTTCCACAGTATTCATCAATCTCGCATTCAGCATGCTATGCGATAATTCCCAGATTTAGAATGTTGTTGTCCTCAGCAACAAACTATTCTAGATTATAGCTAATTCTGCCAGATGGAATACACACATACTTGTTAATTTCCAAAACAGAATAATCATGAAAATCAAACCAAAGTAAAATTGCAGCAAATATTTCTTTTGTTCAACAGTGTTTTCAAAATGTAAAACTAATTGTTTCAAGAAAGTAGTAAGATGCAGTAAATGACAATGAAAAAGTAAAACTCAAATGTCATCCATGAAATCATTATCAGCCTCCAGATCACCAAGCACATCATCATCAGCAGCAGCGGAAGGCATAGACGGACCCGCCTGTGAACTGGGTGGAACTTGACCCATTAATCCAGCTGTGTCAATTCCCCTGTCCAGGCACAGTCGCTCCAACATACTCATCATATAGTTGTTTTGAACCATCAACTGCTGAAGCAACTGAGAGTCAGAAGATGGAGGTGGTGATGAGACTGGGGGAGGTGGTGGAACAGCACCGCCAGATGCTTTCCAGATAGCTTGCCTTCTGGACTCCTTCTGCATATCATTATAGTGGTTTTGGGTCAGATCTGTTTTTATCTTTACATCTCTTGGCTCATCCTCTGGTATGTCCACTCCTGCCTGGATGCAAAGTTTCTCAATGAGTGAGCAGTGAGCCAAACTAAGATCTAGTCTCCCGTGAGTAATGATATGGACTATCCTATCAGACAGAATAGCCCCAATATGCAGATTATAATCCCCTAACAGAGTGTACAGCAGCACCGCCCTTTCCACATTGACATCGCTTAAATTTGTGGAAGCTATGATGGTGGAATTGATGAAGGAGTGCCAAAAAATTGCCTTTTCATTGAGGTCCAGCCGATCCAATTTCTCTGGCACATCCGACTGGCCTTGTTTGGATTTCCATGCGGAATGAGGCTGAGTAATGCCCTCCCGAATTGTTACAGCCAAAGTAGGCATGTCTTCCCTATACACCCCTTCAGCAGGCTGCATCCTGTTGAATGTGTCTGTAAAGAAACATGACTGTGTTGCTTCCCAGGAGGTGTTCAGCAACCTCTCTATCTGGAAAGCTGTAAAGGGGACCTCTTTCCCCCTTACCCAGCTTTTCCTTGTTCTGTCCACTGTATCCTTGCCAGCATTTGCACAGAATTCGCGCAAAATGGTACTGCAGCTTGTCCTTGGGAGCTGAACCAGCTTGTTCCATCCCCGCCTCTGAATCGTGATGCTCACCGGACAGTCGTCCTCCAGAAAACTGCTAATTCTTCTTTTCTGAATTATCTTTTTCCTTAAAAACCAGTTGTGGTACCGGTCCTGTGCCTCCGAATTTAGAAACCGGTTACCATCAAAATCAACCAAAGCAGGGGCTTTTGGCCTTTTTGTGCCAGATGCACCTGTAGTCTTTTTGGCGACCCTTTTTCCCTGCACTCAGAAAAGTTCCAACACAAATAGAATACAAATATGTACAACATTAAAATTCAGGATATTTAGATAACCAATGACAATTCCCAGATTTATCTCATGCTTATTACTGGTTAACACTGTACTCAGCCAAATCATCTCATAACACTTCATGCCAGTAATAAGAAGGCATACCCAAATAGTATGTGAAATCAGAATTATATTCATGGACCCAAAATGACAGTAATGACATTTGGTAATCAAGTGATTTTTACCCAATGCATCTAAGTAAATACATGTTATTTGTGAAAAATAGAATCTCAACAAGTGGCATGTATACTAAACAATGCATTTTCTTCACAAAATCATGAAGCATTTAATCTCACTATCCTTGAATTAACACACATTCACACTCCATGACATCCATAAAGTATGCAATAGGCAATTCAACTTTGATTTTTCCTATGAGGTAATTTATCAAACACCTATTATGCATCTCTAATTTTGTACATGAAAGACCACATAGATATATTCCCAACCATCATCCAACATCCCATTGTCCATAGATATACATGTTATGACCTTTCATGTATCGTGAATTAGGTAATTTTATCTCATACATTTTATCGAACAACTAGCATGCATGATCAAAAACCCAACTAACCCACATACGGAGATATCACCAATCAACCTACCAAGAGCACATCAACAGCACATTACAATATAAAAGCAAATAGTTTCAATCTTACCTTTTCTCCTGCCATTTTCTGAAATGTAGAGTATCCACAAACTTGCAGCCCTTAAATCCCACCAAATGCTACACACGGTTGTTTAGAGAGGTGGAAAATGTAAGAAGTGAGGAAATCTGGTTGTGGTGATGGTGGGTTTGTGATGGGAAAATGGTTGTGTGTGGAGAAAAGAGAAGGAAGAAGAGGAAGAGAGGGACGGTGGTTGTGGTAGAATGTGGAAGAAGAAGAAGAAGAGGGGAGGAGTGGCGGCGGCTGTGAGAGTTGAGAGAGAAGTGAGGGAAAAAAAGGGTTTTCCCCTTTTTTAAAAAGCAGCGGCGATTCCCGCGCTCGCAGCGTGGGTTTCACGCTGGGAGCGCAGTACTCACTGCTTGTTTTCCTTCTCTGGCGCTCCGAGCGCCATTCCCCCGCTGTGAGCGCGGGTGACACTGCCTCTTTTTATTTTGTGGTGCTGATAGCGCGGTTTCCACGCTATCAGCACGGAGCTCTCTACCATTTTCTCAAGTTCCACGCTGCAAGCGTGGACTTTTAAGAATTTCATACTAAATTCCCATTCTTGTCATACTTAAAATTTTTAAAAGTAAGCATATAAACTAAGCAAATTGAAAAATTCCCACTGGGTTGCCTCCCAGCAAGCGCTTGTTTAACGTCATGAGCCGACCGGAACCGTGATTACTCAGGTGAAGTTAAAGGGACAGAAATTGTCTCCCTATTCACAGGTTCTCCATAGTAGAACTTAAGCCGATTCCCATTTACCTTAAAGGGTCTCTCAGCATCTAGAGGAGAGATCTCAATGGTACCATATGGAAATACATTTTCACTACAAAAGGACTAGACCAACGAGATTTAAGTTTACCTGGAAACAACCTCAGTCGAGAGTTGTACAATAATACCTGTTGACCAGGTGCAAACTCTTTGTGCTGGATCTTGCTATCATGCCACAGCTTAGTCTTCTCTTTATAAATTTGTGCACTTTCATAAGCAGTTCTTCTGAACTCATCAAGCTCATTCAGCTGCAATATTCTCTTCTTTTGAGCTCCGGATGGTTCAAAATTTAAAAACCTTGTAGCCCACAAGGCTTTGTGTTCTAACTCCACTGGCAAATGACAAGGTTTGCCATACACCAATTGATAAGGTGACATGCCAATTGGAGTTTTGAACGTAGTTCTGTACGCCCAGAGTGCATCATCAAGCTTCTTAGCCCAATCCTTCCTAGAAATTCCCACTGTCTTTTCCAGGATTCTTTTTATCTCCCTATTGGAGATTTCCACTTGCCCACTAGTCTGGGGATGATATGGTGTGGCTATTCTGTGTCTCACCCCATACTTAACTAGAAAACTCTCAAAATATTTGTTACAAAAGTGAGTACCCCCATCACTGATAATAGCTCGAGGTACTCCAAACCTTGTAAAAATATTTTTCCTCAAAAAATTCACAACCACCTTAGCATCATTAGTAGGAAGAGCAGCAGCTTCTACCCACTTAGAAACATAATCCACAGCAACAAGGATATACTGGTTGGAATAAGATGATGGAAATGGACCCATAAAGTCAATGCCCCATACATCAAATAGTTCTACCTCTAGAATATTATTTAGAGGCATCTCATCCTTGCGTGAGATATTTCCTGTTCTCTGACACTTATCACATTTTTCCACACAATCCTTTGCATCCTTAAAAATCTGTCGGCCAGTAGTAGCCGTTTTGCAAGACCTTCTACGCGGTTCTATTACCCCCAAAGTGGCCTCCATAGTTAGAAGAATGGCAATGCCATAAAATTTGACTCATTTCAATTCCGGGACACATCTGCGAATGATCCCATCAGCACATTGGAAATATAGATGTGGATCCTCCCAGAAATATCGCCTTACATCTCGCAAAAATTTCTTCTGTTGTTGCCTTGTAAGGTTAGGAGGCAACTCTCTTACAACTTTGTAGTTGGCAAAATCTGCGAACCATGGAGGAACAAAGACTGCCATCACCTTCTCATCAGGAAAATAGTCATTGATTTCTTTTTGCGAACTATCTTGTAGTTCTTTTGCCTGAATTCT
>JAVKPL010011504.1:0-49484 GCA_032173675.1 Gastrolobium villosum | reverse complement strand
AGTAATCTATGTTATCTTTGATTTTGTTTATCTATTTTTTAAAGGATGGAGAGAAAAGAACAGTGTGGTTTTCTGTGTATGTTGTTGATTCTTGAATATACTTGTCAAACTTGCATATGTATTTTATTTTTACTGTAGTCTGTGGTCATGTTGTTTTGTTTATTTTATTTGGTTCTTCAGACACAACATGTAAATAAATTGTCCCATGAGATAAGGAGCTCTTGTTTCAACTAAAATATCGGGCTTGACATTTGAGAATGACTTTAGTTAAACTCTACTGCTTCGCTTTGATACTAATATTTTGACTAGCCTTATCAATCTAGAGGAGATCAAAATGCAAGTTGAATGGGGTATTTCTTAGTATTCCTCCAGTCCAGAGCATTCATGCAGAATTTTTTATATGTTGACTTGATATTATTGGAAGCAATACCATAGTAGGAATTTTTTATATGTTGACTTTATATGTTTTGCATTAGTAATCTACAATTCTACATCTCCTATGTGTGTGCTAACGAAAATCTTTCATAATTTTTATAATGTGAGTTTCACATGAAAACCAATCTGTGAATAGTGCCCAAATGGTTCTCATTTGTCTGGTTTATTCCGCCTTCACCTCTTCCACTGTTTACTCACTTGTGATTTCTGTTTCTTCCTTAGTTTTATTAATTCAACTAGATTCATACCCACTTCGTGTGACAAAAAACTTCGTATTATATAGCATAACCCTTAATTCTATTTTTTCATTATTTTATTGTGTAATTATTAATTTATATTTCAGGAAAAACTCTCTGTTTTGGATTTTGTTGATAAAGAAAATATTGAGGATCTTGTGCCAGTAAAGCCTCTTTCAATCGAATGCACCCCTTTCAAGCTTGTGGAGGAAATCAAAGGATTGAAGGAGTTGGCTGCTAAGCTGAGTTCTGTTAATGAATTTGCGGTATAACATGATGCTAATATGCTATTCGTTAGTTTACTAAAATGTTTCCTCCACAACTTGTTATACCATTAGATTCTTGTCTCTGTGGCCTGATTGTATATTTCATTTAGAGATTTTTCCCCTTAGTCATGAGCAAGATCATGTCATAACGCTAGATTCTTTGATATGTGTAACCGCAATAATTCATGATACAAAATTAAAATTCCCTCATTCACTTTAAATATTGATCTTAAGTAGCACAAATCCTGGTGCGTTTCTTGGGATTCAGATATCTAACTCTGTTTCATTTTTGTTTAGGTTAAAGAAAAGAAATCTGTTGAGATATGAATATAATTTCAATGCTGTTGCCTATTGAACTGTTCTTGGCAACTCAGTTTCCCTTAGAAACTTGAAGTCTTGGAATCTAATGTATAACTTGGATAATAAGTTGTTCTCTCATTCCTAGTGCAGTAACACTTAATATCAGATTTGATTAATTATTTAATTTGTGCATCTTCCCTGCATTTTACAGGGTTCTTATTGTATATAATGTAGGAAGCTGATTAAGGATAAGATTTCAAAATAAATTTTGTGTCCTTTAATTGCTTTTGAAATTCTTGATATTGTGTTGAGTTGTAGACATTGGTCAATCTGGGATCAATAAATTGCACATATTAAGTGTATCAATCTGGCTCATTTTATTTGAGAATGTGTACAGATCTATACTGCAAGTCTTAAGCTCTAGCCTTTCAAGCTACTTGGCATGTGTCATTCATGAAAATAAGCAGTTATTATGCCTTTTTTATTTGATGTTTTGCTCATGGCAGAAGAGTTAGTGAAGTTATGATAGTGATATGCTCTGAGTTGCATGGATACAGGTATGTGTGCCTATATCAGTATGGATGTATGTGGGCATGGAGTACGAAAAAATTTCTAAAATAATTAATTAAATTATAAGATAAATATGATTTTCATAATGTTCTAAGTTCTAACTTCTAACTCAAGTAATAAAAAATATTAATGATGGCACAAGTTTTGAAGGAAGTGAAGCAGCAGTTTGTTTCTTTTAATGGAAAACCAAACCACTTAGTAACTAAACTGGATGTTGTACATGAACTAACTTGTACTTGAGTGATAAGTGAGTATTAGATACATGCTTGTGTATCCAATAAATGCCGGGTATGGGTATGGAAACCATTTATGAATACCTATACATCATAGGATATGCTCAACTTGTTATATCACGGATTTTTCTGTTTGGATTTATATTTCTCTTGCTGTGATCATAATCTGTGTTGGTTAAGTTTTTTATTTTTTTGGCTGATTGTGGGGATTTTAATTTATTTTTTTATATATGTTTTTATCTTGCTTTTTTTTTTTGGTAAATATGTTTTTATCTTGCTTTTGTACTATTGAGTTCTACTTCTTTTTCTTAATTATGGACTAATATCCTCCCCTTCTTGTAGTTATTTCTCATGTCCCTTTTTTCATTTTATTCTCTTGACATTTTTATCTTGACTTGGGATTTTTAGGTGGATTTAGAACATAATCAATTTCGGTCTTTCCAAGGTTTGACATGCTTGATGCAAATCTCAACCAGGACTGAAGATTTTGTTGTAGATACTTTGAAGCTTCACGTTCATATTGGGCCGTACCTTAGGGAAGTCTTCAAGGACCCTACCAAGAAGAAGGTCAGATGCGCTAGATGAATGTTAATTTAATTCAATATACTTGCTTCTTTCTGTTGACACAATATGGTTAAATAGGTCATGCATGGAGCAAATCGTGACATTGTGTGGCTACAACGGGATTTTGGCATTTATGTTTGTAATATGTTTGATACTGGCCAGGTTTGTTTGAAAAGCTCTGTATGTTCAATATTGAAATTACTTCCCTTAGTAGTTATTAGTTATCTAGGAAAGGAATTTGAGAAACGAGTTATATAATTGTTATTGTATTGTTTCTTATGTAAATTAGTTTACTTCATTAGATGATACTGGCTCTGCACATGCAGAGGGCATGCAAAAAGTACTTGCAGCACTAATTTTGGCAGATTGACCAAATTGGGTTTAAAAATATCTACCAAAAAAATATTTTCCAAAACTTATTTACCTTATTAGGGATAGGAATCACAAGTTGTAGCCCGTGGGATGGGAGAGACGCTAGTTAGAGTGACATGTGGCAGCCCTAATCATAGTTAAGAAATCCAAATGTCCAATTGCTTTCAAATCATCATATGTTCATGAGTCTGGGTGAGAGTCTCATTTCATAATATAAATAAAGTTAATTAATTTTCAAAATTATAATAAAAAATTAATTATCTGGGTTATAATAAAAGATTGGTAATGAATATGAGTGATATTTAAATTTTAGACAAAATATTATTTAAAGTATATATAAAGGTGTTGTTGATGTTGATGATAAAAAATCAATTGAGTTTGAATTTGATTAATTTTAAAATTTAAATTCAAAATTTGTGTTAATTTTTAATTTATTCAATTCTTATCACGGGTTCGAATGTGGAAAACAAACTCTTTGCAATTATCGAAGGGTAAGGCTGCGTACAAGGAATACCATTAACCCACCTTTGCTAGTCGGGTTTAATGGGGAGTGGTTTTTTTTATCTTTTGATTCAAAATTGTAATTTTAATCAAATTATTTCCATTTTAAATACACTAAACATAGTTATAAAAATCACACGATTCGTGATTCAAATTGCTCGATTCAATACAATTTGCCAAGCCAATGATTATTATGTGATGAATCAGAGATGGTTTTGAATCGTACGATAAATGCATGAATCGACGTGATTCCGTATCACTTATATAAATCACACAATTCAATTCATTTTTTTTCTTTCATCAATTCTCATAAAAAAACTAGAAAGTCAAACAAATTTAAGTTGTTAAATCAAAAGAACTAAAGGAACATCATTAAATGCACTCTATTTGATTATTCCATTGCCATGTTTTCATTATTTTGAAATAGGGGTTTCACACACTGATTCACTCTATGCATCCTATTTGGCTATACCATTACTTTGTTTTAATTATGCTGAAACAGTCTTCACACAATCACTTGTTCACTCTATATGCACCTTATTTGGCTATATCATTACTCTATTTTCGTTCTTTTAAAACATAAGCTTTGTGTAGTCACTTTATTTGATTTAGTCAGTGAGTTATGATTAAGTTATTTATCATTTTCTAGTTCCTAGTCCAAAATTATTACATTGTGCATTATACATCATTTGTATAACATACCTCAACCTTGTTTTTATTACGTCTCTGAATCTTATGATTCGGTACGATTTACTATTCACATTTCAAAATTTAGCTTGGTGATTCACGATTTTAATTGCGGTTTTATAATCTTGACCCTAACTTTTTGGAAAGTTGTTGCATGTGGTAAGTAGATATTGCTTGCAATTGTGATACAATTTGACATATTGAAAAGCCAATGAGAATGAGAGGTAGTTGTTATTAAACTCAGCTCTCAATTGCTAAGTGCAATAAATCAGTGAGCAAGAGGCTCCTTGGTTGATATTCATGATGATTAAAATAGCAAAAGACCAAATGTACATGCTCTTGTCTTGCTCTTAAAAGACCCCTCATTTTTGACTTGGATACCAGTGTTTCGTGAAGGGAATTGCACCTCTATTATTATTTGACTCAACAAAACACATGATAAAACTAGCTGTCGCCACCTCAAGTTTCAATGCCAATTTAATTTAATTAAATTGAAATTTAATTATTGGAAGGGGAACATGTTACATGACAATCCGTTAGAGATGCGCTAGTCCACCTAGTGCCTCTATGAGGTGCAGCAAGTGTCACTGTTTACTTTTGTTTGAAAAAAAGGGGGGAGAAGCGCTAGATGGACTAGCGCCTTTACTCGGGTTGCCATGTGTCATTCCTGTCCCATATAAGGTAAACAAGTTTTGGAAAATATTTTTTAAACCCAAATTTGGTAAATCTTCCACTATTTTCTGTATTACCTGATGAATTAGGCCTGTAAATTTTTATCTATGGTTATTGCAATTTATTTCTTAAACTAGTCATCCAAGAAGAATGGGCTTCACATAATAATACGTGAGTATTATGTTGAATGTTGGACGAGTTTGGCTTCCTTAGAGTAATAAGGTATGATTTTTTTGCTGCAGCCTTGGAGAAAATACTGGAAATCAGCCTCATCATGAGATCTATGTCAGCTTTTATTTTGATTGAGCCTTTTGCTTGCTTGTCTGATCTAATGTCTGTATGAGTTTCTGCACCAGGATTGTACAGTTACTTTTAAAATGGATGTTTTATCCATATGAATATTTTGAGGCATGTTTCCAGGATTTTGTGTTATCCTTGTGCTACCCTCATATATTTATAAGATCTAATAAGAATTTTCTTTTCATTTGTCATAACCTTGAAAGGTCACGGGTTCGAATCTGGGAAAGAGTCTCTTTGCAAATATGTAAGGTTAAGGCTGCGTTTGAGGATTATCCTCACCCTTATCCTTGCTAGTTAGGGTTAGATGCCGATTTACTTTTTTTGGCATAATGCTGAAAATATTTCAGTGTTTAGCTTTTCATGCTTTTATAATCTGTTGATTTGTTCTGTGACATTAAGAAATGGTGAAACAAGCTTTAAAGTTCTGTTGCTTTTGATTATCCTTGTCATATTCTATGCACGTTGATCACATCTTAGGTATTTATTATATATTGTTGTCCTCTTTTTATCTAACAAGACTAATGAGTATTTTGATTGCATTGCTCAGGCTTCAAGAGTGTTAAAATTGGATAGATATAGTTTGCAATATCTTTTGCAACACTTTTGTGGGGTTACTGCAAACAAAGAGTATGCTGTCTATTTTTTTTGGAATTAACCCTACCTTCCATTTGTCTTAACAAAGCTTTATCATTTCCTATGGCATGACTATTTCTTTTATTTTTACCTACATTCTGGAAGGTTGACAAGTCAACTCCTTGCAGGTACCAGAATGCAGATTGGAGACTACGCCCTCTCCCCGATGTGATGATAAGGTGCAACTGCGTTTTTAATTTATCAAATTGGATCTGTTCTTGATTCTTCCTGTGGTTGTTTTCCTTTTCTGCTCGTCTTATATTCTTTTCTGGTTGAGCTGTGTATTTTAGTCTGTAATAATCAACACAAGGTATAAAATCCTGGTTCCTTGGGACAGGTTTGAGTACTTAGATCAGTTGCCATTTTCCTTGTACTCAGACATATGCAATTCACTTAACACTAAGAATTTGGCTTATATTTTAAGCAGAACTACTCTTGATCATACAGGCATAAGTTTTATAATGAAGCTTCTATTTGGTAGTTAGCACCCCCAACACTCAAGGATTCAGCAAGCTTGTGACTTGGACTCAAGCATCCTTGAGCTGATTGGAGGTGTCATTCATTTTTCTGAAAAAGTTATGACTAGAGGTGTCGTTCATATGGGAATCATTTTCTTGAAAGTTACTCTACTCTATATATATTTTTCTTACAACTACTTTGCTGCTTGCTAACATTGAAGGTTTTATGATGGTTATGGAATGGGAATAATGAGAGGTGGGAAATGGATATTAGGATTTTGGGAAATATATTATATTTGTATGTATGAAAATCACTTGTAAGTAGAGTATTCATTGGTAGCTTAATGATTATTTAGGTTTTTTTTTTTTTCTTTGTAATTTAAGATTTCTATTAAATGAGTTTTTATTGAAATTGGGTTTACTTTGTTATTAAGTTGGGTATTTGTTAGTGCTAGTAGGGTTGCACTGTCTTAAGTTGCCATGTACGAAGATTCTCAGCGTATGTTTTGGAATTGGGATTACTAATTAGTAGTTTCTGTTTTCCCTCCTTTCTATCTTTAGATTTTCCCTCCTTAATCTTTCTGCCTATTGTTTTTTGTTCCCTCTACTGTTTCTACTTGACCGGCAGCTCTTCTTACATTGATTATTTGCAGAACTGTCACAAGCAGTAATGAGTTCTACTGTTATGACAAAGCCAATTGTATATAATTCCTCCTCCTTCCCAAAAACCATATAAAAAAATTAAACTGTTGTAGAGCTTGGTTTTGGTTTATTACTCACTCCTGATTATAAGTCTAAGATCTTATGTGATAATGACTTGTATACTGTCCCAGTGATTTTAATTACTACAATCTAATGTACTATTATTCTGATGACAGATACGGCAGAGAAGATACACACTATCTGCTTTATATATATGATTTAATGAGGATCAAGTTATTTGCATTGTCTAAGGAGTCTGAGAGTTCTGATAATCCTCTGCTGGAGGTAAGTTGGGATCAAAGTATCTAGAATAGAAAGTGATCTATCAATCATTCCTTGCTAGCCAATATTTCAATTCTTAATCTTTAATCAAATAGCAAAACAACATAACTGAATGGCTGGTTTACTGAGTCCTTTTTTTAGCCTTTTAACTAGAATTTCCTGTCACTGACAGGTTTACAAGCACAGCTATGATGTCTGCATGCAGCTATACGAGAAAGATCTTCTGACAGAAAAATCATACCTTAATATACATGGGTTTGTTACCTTTTCCAGCTGTCAATCTTTAGTTACTTTAGGACTCTATATAAGTAGCAAGTTTTCCAAACTACGTGTATTTTTTAGTTACTTTTCTACTTCTAGAGAGTTTGTGTGTATGTGTGTATTTTGAAGTTTCTGCTTTGCACTTAATACCTGCCAAGCTGTGTAAACAAAAAACTAATTTCTGTTTCCGATACAGGTTACGAGGGGCTGGTTTTAATGCTCAGCAGCTTGCCATTGTTTCAGTAAGTTGCTCTTTAATTTCTTATTTGTATCTTTGATCACTTACGCAAGGAATGAAACTGCCTGATTTTTCTGTCTAAAACAATTTCTGCTGTGCATATAGGGAGCCCTCAGATATAAATTTTGGTACATGATTTAGAAATATTGTTAATCCTGCCATCATAGTCTAGAATCATGTATTTGGTTCAAGAATTGAAATAAAATCTGTAGGAAGCTTGAATTTCCTTGGGATTTTATTTCACACAAAAGTGGAAAAGCAATTTCCACCCTGGACCATGGTGTTTTGTAGATAAATCTCTCTTGGTAATTCTCTCTATTTTATGAAATGACATGTTTGCTCCTATAGTGTTTAGTATCCAACTCAATACGAGTGTACCACATGGATATGGGGATACAGCATACAAATCTATTTCCCCCCCATTTTGGTGTATAAGTATTGGTATCGGTATGATACCCGCACATCCAACATTTTCAAGTATCCCATCCTTGACTCTGTTACTTTAACAACTTACTCCCCTGCCAAAATATATATTGTGGCTACCATTTTTGTCATTGCTCAACGACTTATAACTGTTACTGCTATTTTTACCTTTTTGGTAGTATCTTCTATAACATCTACCTTTTCAGTACCATCTTCTATAGTACTGCTTCATTTTTCCGCTACTCTGCTATTATCTCGATGACTCAACCATCACTAGTACTTTGAAATTTGAATGGTTATCTTGCTGAAATATATTGGTTTCTATCATGAATAACAGTTTTGGTTGGCCTTCTCAGCATACTGCATGATATATGTTTCTCAGAAACAGAATCCATTATAGCATCCAACACTGCATGACCTAGTTACCGTCTCAGGAATTTATTATAAAGAACTGTCCAACTTCTAAACTAATAAAATGATGACCTACGTTGCTTACACTTTGGATTTCGTTACGGTCCACCCCTATTATATTTCATAAGCTCTATTTGCATGGCTGGCAGGGGCTTTATGAATGGCGTGACATTCTTGCTCGTTCAGAGGATGAGAGTCCTGGCTATATTTTGCCAAATAAAATTATTCTTGAAATCGGTAAATGAAATTTATGCAGACTTCTGTGTTATCTTTTGTCTAACAAGTAGCACTTTTTGTATGTAGCATATAAACTTACTTTATGTTTACCCATTTAAAAGCTAAGCAGATGCCTGTCACTACAAGCAATCTACGGCGATTGTTAAAGTCAAAGCTCCCATATGTTGAGCGCAATATTGATGTCATTCTCAACATTGTCAGATATTCTATGCAAAATGCTCCTGCCTTTGAGGAAGCTGCACTACGTTTGAAAGAAGAACATGCAGCACGTGTAAGTAATATGTTTAACAGTTGACTCTTTCTAGAATGATTGGGTAGGAGTTTTTGGTGACAGGTCTGCTTGGTACTTTACTGGTACTTACATTGTTTTGAATTAATCTTTTAACTATTCTATGTGATTTTTTCTGGGTGCTTATTCTTAATTATTGAGTGATCAAGATGGACTGGGCTAATGTGACTGTTAAGAGTAATATAGTGTATATAATAGAATAGTCCCACATCTTGTGTATGATTGTTACAACTCTGGATTTGGAAAATGGAAATTGAATGGGGAGTAGGGGAAAAATTGAAGATGAAAAGGAAAATCTTTATTGATTAAGGAAAAAGATGAAAGTCAAGAAAGGCTGCACCTTGGTCAAACCTTGGTCCGTACATTGACCTCAAGACGCCAAAGTAAATGTAGTCCTCTAACGTCGATCCACACAATCGTCTCTTGAAAGCAAGCGAGAACCTTTCTCCTTGAATTCCTCTTTCTCCTTTGATGCTTGCTAGGCAATTGCAAGGTAGAGGCTTTCAAGTGTTTGGGTTAATTTCTCAAGACAAGATGGTGTCTTGAGGTTAGGTGTGGGTGCAACAAAGGATTGATGAAGGTGAAAAGATGATCAAGAAAGCTAGGGTTCTTGTTCTTGGAGGCTAGCTGAATTCATCTGTGTTTCTTTCACACTTAGGGTGCCTTTTTCATATTATAGCAATTAGGGTTTTACAATTAGGCCCATATCCATAACGATATGGTAAATCCTCTTAGGATCTTATTTGATCATGAAGTTAGAGAATAAATCTCATTATTTGAATTCAAAATTCAAATAGTCATTACAAGACACTTCATGATTTTCCCTCCAAGTAAGAGCTTGAAATTGAAAATCAAGCTTCATGAATCATATCCATGTAGATTTGATTTGATCATGAGATATTGAAGAATTCCATAACAAATCTCCTGGCAGCTTCATCAAATTCCTTGAGTGTTGCTATAATATTATTTAAATTTATATTTCAAATAAAAAACAAATCTTTATTTAATCTTTATTAGATATGGATTTGGATAATTCATAATTATCCTTAATTACGTAACCTCTTCAATTTAAATTTAAATTAAATAAATTTAAATCAAATTCAAATTCAATTAATCCTAACTCGTAATTAAAATTTGAATTTGAATTCAAAATTCAAAATTTTGAATGGGCCCAAAACTCATTTTGGTCAAGTCAACTATTTGAGTTATTAGGACTGATGGCCCAAGACCCTATTGGGCCTATTAGTAGAAAAACTAATATTTCACTAATAGCCCAAATGGGGCGCATGATGATATTGGGCTTGGAGTCCAACTCCAACCGAATTATACCTATAGTCTTGGAAAAGCCTAATAATAATTATTAGCTGAAATTTGCTAAATATAAGCAATCAAGAACAACTTGAGTGTGTGACCCGTTAGGCCTAATTAGTCACTGAAATAAATAAACTTGGACCAATTAAACTCCTTTAACGGGCCCAATTTATCTAATGACCATATAAGACACTAGCAATGCTTTGCGGCCCCAGAAGTAACCGAGTTGATCAAATGATCTGCCTTTCTAATTTGGATATCGTGCCGACATCATCCCTCACATTTAGTCGAGAGCAAGGATAGAGTATCATCTCTCTTGATTGACTAAATATAACTTTCACAGAACTAGGAATCTTCTTCTATTGACTCCAAGACGGATCATGACTCCTCGTGATCTCTTACTATGCCTAGATTCCCGAGTCAATTAGAAGTCATCCAAGTCCTATCGATTATTGTGAACGACTAATCCCTTGTAGGGGATTGTGTATTCTTTTGGCATGTCCATCTATACTCATGTATTCAAGTTATACCCAAGAGTACATTGTTCTCCCCATTTTCAGGCGGATAGAGTTGTACAGTCAAAGTATAACTCTAGGAGATAATGTTCGATGACATCTTCAAGCCTAGGACGATCCGCATTACCAAATGTTGAGAGACTTTACAAATCCATTGATACTCTCTACAATGAATCCTTGTGGAGTCTCGGCGGGTCAGTTCAGTGCCATCTGTTCTCTAACAGATCCACCCACGACATCAAGCTCCATGCCTGCATTCCATGAGGTCCTTACCTTGTATCTCCATACAAATAGATGATGTCGTACTAGTCTTATTGAGATCACCAATGCCCTATCTTGGTGATTCAAGATTAGGAACAAGTTTCAAGCAATAGACATGTAGTGTCCTCATGATCATGATCCATATCATAGATCCTCGAGTGAACATATGTTCTACTCCTTTGGCCTTTATCTTTAAACGCATATTAACCGTAAAATATAGGCGAGACATAAATATGATAAAGATAAGGTTTGCTCAAATATATAAATCATGAAATACTAATCTGTACAAGGTGTTCATCTGATAATACAGATTGTCGCTAGGAGACCTGCATATTAACAAAAGAAACACGAGATATGCTCTTCACAATGGAGAATTCCCTTCACACTGAGAAACTACTCATTCAATTCTGCAAGACAATCTCAAAGATGATTTTCAGAGAAATAATGTTGCCCCTTATATAGTATCTAAGCTTTTTTCCAAAAGCCCACAACCATCTGACTACCTAACTAACAAGTCTAACTATTTTTACATGACAATGATTATCTATCTTAGGCAATCATAAATGCCCATAACTAAAGGTCATAACAATGTTGCCCCTTCGAAACAACCTTGCCCTCAAGGTTGAGATTGAGCAATTGTCCTTTGATCATGATTACAACCTTCCTAGTCATAGCCTTCTTGCCATATTTGTGCATATCTATACCAGAACTTGAATGGAAAATGAGAAGAATGGTTGCCAAGAATAATAGCATGATCTGATTTCGAAGCTTAGCCACCCATGATTGAAGAGGCCTCAACAATATTTGTGGGTTCCTTAGACAAATCATGAAACCCACCATCTTCTACCTCCATTTTCTGAGCATCCATTTCTAGCTTTGGATCTGCAAGAGTTCCATCAACATCGTGCTTCTTGATTTCGTAAATTGGTGTTTCCCATTTCTCCACCAACCTATCAAGAATCTCTATTGCTTTCTGCAACATTTCATTGAATTCTGAATCGCCGATCTTTTTCTTGATATGATTTTCAGAATTCTTTAAAGCTCCTCTCATGGCGTTCACCCCTTCAAAGATCCGGTAGGTCGGACCAATTGTTACAGCTCTGGATTTGGAAAATGGAAATTGAATGGGAGTAGGGGGAAAATTGAAGATGAAAAAGAAAAATCTTTATTGATTAAGGAAAAAGAAACACAAGAGCTATGATCTTCGTAAGGGAGAATTCCCTTCACACTGAGAAACTACTCAGTAAATTCTGCAATATAATCTCCAAGATGATCATCAAAGAAATAATGTTGCCCTTATATAGTATCTAAGCTTTTCTCCAAAAGCCCATAACCATCTAACTACATAAATGACAAGTCTAACTATCTTTACATGACAGTGATTATCTATTTTAGGCAATCATAAATGCCCCTAACTAAAGGTCGTAACAATGATAGATTAGTTTCTGTACTTGGTTTTATACATGGTATCAGAGTCTCATATCACTGGTTCGATCCTCACCGCCCCCCATTTAGTTAATAATTAATTCAGAATTGCGGAGTTTCTTAGCATAGGTAGGTGGATCGTGCATTGTCCACCCTTCAAGCCCAATTGGCTATCGTGTGAGGGGGCGTGTTAGAGTTATATAAAACCATTAATGTAGCCTCACCCAACAAAAAGCTTTTGGGTTAAATTGGTTCTTTACAATGACGCACCACATCAAGTTGTGGGCTACAGTCTGTACTGGGTGTGCAACTAGTACTGAGATAGAAAATGCTATTCTTATTGACAGTTATCAGTAATGCACTTTATCTTTCCAAGACTGATCATATCTATGAAGGGCTAGTTTTTTATTATTTTAGAAAGGGTGAAGTTAGTGCTTAGTACTCCTAACAAATTTATTCACCGGTTCTGAACATCTGGTGGTTGATATCAGTAAATTATGAATATGCATTTCATTGAGCTAGACTGGGTGCCACAATGTGTGTTTGGATTTTGTTTATTTTGTGTTCAAAATAGCTTATAATCTTATTGAGTTTTTTTTTAAAAAAAAAAATCTTAAAAATTAAGCAAATCCAGCATGCACTGTCTGATTAACTGCTTTCAGAATATTCTAAAATTTTGTACTCCTGATTTTCTGGGAATTAATGCCTCTCTAACTGTTAAAGAGTGCCCAACCTGCTTTGTAAGTAGATATTTATGGTTTTTATTTGGATTTAATCTATGGTTTTTGTTTGTTGGTAAGTTGTATATAATCATGATGCAGGTGACAAAAACAGTTCCTGTTGAGGATGGAACTGAAGCTCCCTTACCTCGTAGCCCAATTGCAGCTGAAGAAAGCATTGGAATTGAAAATGCCACCTCTGTTAATATTTCAGAGAAGTCTCTGTTTTCTTCTGACCTGAAGGAGGAACCTTTCCAGCATCAAGATAAAAATGGACAAGTAGAAGTTAAATCTAATTGTCTTATTTCAGTGCTTCCAAGGGTTAGTCTCACTAGGGAGGATGCAAATGTTAGTGCACTCTCCACAGTCAAGGTTGTAAAAATTAAAAACTTGTTTCAATGCACAGCCAAAACAAAAAACAGATGAAAAGTAGATGCTATTTCAATGTTTTGGCCGCAAATCAGGAGCATTAATCTAATTATTGCTAATTGGTTGATAGGGTAATGGAGGAAATGTTCAGGCGCTAGAAATGCCTACTGGTGCATTTGATGCGGCATTGCTGGGAAATTCAGCTTCAAAAAGGAAGGTTGATCCTGATAAAAAGGTAAGCTTTTGTCATGAACATTGTATTACATTCGGGATGTCAACTGGTTGTTTTTTTCTTTTCGGCTGTCATTTTCATTTTGCCTTTCGAGACCCTAGCTTATTTAAGATTGCTGGCTCTGAATTATCTAATGGGGCATGCATGATTACACTGCCTTCTGAATTTATGTTTGAACCACTATTTCCTGTCTTCTTATTTCAAAACTGCTTTGCTGGATTGGTTCTTAGGGCGAGGAAGAGATCAAGGTAGAGCAGATTAGGTCGTCAGTCAATCTTCCTTCCAATTCATTTTTGGGCAACAGTGAGGAGTCAAAACTAGTTGTAGAAACACCAAGTGTAGCATCTGAAACAACAGACCCACAGAAACCTGTTTCAGGTTCAGTTTCCTCTTCCATTCCGCTTCAGATTATAATGATAGACTCTGATACAGATTAGGAGGATATGGTGCAGAATAACCTAGAAAGCTCCAACAATCACCCGGAGGGAAATTTTGTTGTGCTCACTTCAGGAAAAGAGGATGAAGATGAGCCAATGTCTGTCAGAATTATGATAATTTTTAAAAATTAGAGATTTAGGTCTAAATTTAGGTACAGAAGGAGGAAAATAAAAATAATAAGATTATATTGACATTGTTGTGAATAATCTGTTGGAATTATAATATTTTGAAATTGTAAAGATTTAGGTATAGGAGAAAAACAATAATTAAAATAATAAAAGTATATTGATATTGTTATGAATAATGTGATATGAAGCAAAATAAAAGACAAAGCATTGATTTTTATTATACTAATGACAAACTCTTAAAATAAGGAAATCATGAAAATAAGGATATATGGAGTCTTAAGAGATCATGTAAGATGTTCTAAATTATGTTTACCAAAAAAAACTCCAAACTATTGTAAGATTTAAGATATAATCATAATATTATAAAATATTTTTCATATATTCTAACACTTTCAATCTAAAGCTTATGAAGTTTTAAGCTTATTACAGTATCTTAAAAATAAAAAAATAATCAACAATAGAATATGGGACAAAGACTGATTGTGTATTCTAAAACTTTGAAAAATGCTTTCAGTCAAACAATCAAAATAACAACCAGACAGACTGAGAAAACCGAAGAATCCTGTAGCTCATTGCAGTTCTCGTTGGATTTTGAAGTGGGAAGACAAGAAGTTAGCTTTGGAGAAGATAAAGAAATTGCGTCTTCCCAGGGTGATGGTCTTGTGGAGCTGCATAGACTCAGTAACAAGATGAAAAGTTTAACCACGAAATGTGGGGGACATACAAGTGATCTGACAAAATAATTGCAGCAATGTTGATTGTTGAAGATGTCAGGCATTTCTAGCTTCTGGAACCGAAGTGCATACTTCTTGTGATTAAATGAAAATAGGTTAGATTAAATGCTATGTACAAAACTAACAAGAAAGCTAGATGTTGCCTTTATAAGTGTGTTCGAATCCAAGTTGAGCAAAATGAATATCATGGCTCTGTTTGATTTCTGTTTTGGAAAACAGTTTTTTAGTTTTCAAAACAAAAAAATTAAAAAACTCGTTTGGTAAGACTTGTTTTATAAAAAGTGTTTTGAAAATTATAATTGTTTTTTTGTTTTTAAAATCAGATTTAGAGAACATGTATGAGTTGTTTTTGTTTTCTGTTTTGGTTTTTAACTTTCAAAAAGAAAAAAAATATAAAAAACAACTGTTTTTATAACTATTTTACAAAACTATTTTAAGAACAAAAAAATCAGAACACAATCAAACAGACCCGATATCTGTTCCTTTAACTGTTCAAATCTTTTAATTAAAATTTTGCGTAATCTGTAAGATTTATATTTTGCCTGAGCAGCTGAGGTCCAACTTATGGTTAGGATAAAGCTATGAAAATAACTCTTTAATTTGAGAAAAAAAGAGGGTTACTTGTGCATAAAGCTATTGAATTGCAACACTGTACAATCTTGATATCTTGATAGCTAAGAATGCCTTCGCTCGAACCAATATACTTGAGAAAAATGAAGAGATGAGGGAAAGGCCCTCTGCGTCTTTAACAATTACTTATGGCTGAGGATTGAATTCTTGGAACGGAACTCTTGCTAATTTCAGCGTCCGTCAAGCTTTTATTGAATTGAGATGGGAATGCGAAAATAAATAAACTATTTTTTTCTTATATTTTATTTGGTAGAATTAGGCTTCCCCAACTCCAAGAGGATCATATGGCTGAACGATTTGGTCTGATTGTTAATATGAACCGAATCAATGAAAGAGTTCAGTGTTTTGAACTGAAGTGCTTTAGAAAAAAAAAGTTCGGTTTTAAATCAATTTAAAACAATGTACTTATATATGGAACAATTTGATTGGTTCACGTGATTTTTTTCACATTTCTAATAATGGCATGATTTATTTTCTTTTTAGTCTTTTATTGATTTGATTCTATGAACTGAATTGATTTAGAGAAAATGTTTGGTTCTTAAATTAGTTATAAAAAAAATGATTATTTATGATATGGCAATGTTTATATGTCAATGTGACTAATGTGCGGCCAGAAAGACTAGGATAATCCCATACCAAAGCTACGTCGGACCAGACTTTTCTGCTAAGAGGTGGTGGTTGGTCACTTCCTAACGTGCCTTGAGAGCTTTATCCATTCGATAAGGTTTTTTCTTTTGTAAATTCCCTTGTCCCCGAAGATGCCATAGGAAGCGTTTGAGTAGGAGGAGCCAAATTGTACATCAAAGCCCTGAGGTGAACTATAACATGTTGACACTAAATTCGTAAAGCCCAATACTAAAAAGCAAGAAGAAAATTTTCAATGTTCTAAGTACCTGGATGAAGCAGTATTGTTTAAGGCATAATTACCAGCAATTCTATCAAATGGAGTCAATGTTTTTTTGTATATAACCAGGCAATATGCTTTTTGAAGCATTATCATCCGAGATTTTTGAGTCACCCTGTAAAGCAGGTGCATACCTCTGTCAAATTCTAAAGGGTTTTGGCAACTTTCGATTCTCTAATAAGTAGAGAAAATTTTGTGCAATCAATATTTTTACACTTGCATAATAAGGGTAAAGTATTAAAATTACATTTTTTGTTTCATCATAATTCCCATCAGAATAACCGTGTTTTGACTACCCGGGATAGCTTTGGTCCTGTCTGCATTTTTTGGAATTTGCCACTTTCTTCATTATTTCACACACGAATTGCAACTGCTGCTTGTGACTAACAACTAAGCTTTCTATGATAGTTCAAGGGTTGTGAAATATAATCATTCGTTGATCCTTAATAGGCTACATGCTCATCCCCAAGTACATAGTGATTCAATTATATTCCTTGTGGTGAACCAAGCAGGTCTTGGTCATGAAGAAGCAAGTTTCACATATAATTTTTTCTTCTCCTCTGTCCTTGAATATTCTTTTCCTATAACATTCAGAAGCTGGGTAATGCAAAGAATATGATAGTAGCACCAAATATGAAACGGGATCCATCCGAGTTGAACAAATGAGGACAGCGAGGGACAGAAAACTTGACTGTACAGTCCAGAGCAGGTGAGAGTCACTAGGTGGCAAAACCTATTACTACCGAAGCCCACATCGAGTAACACAGGGAGAGGAACTAGCGTTCTTAATATAAAAGAGGAAGCTAGGGTTCAGGTTAAAGCACGGAGCTGTGTGGTGAGCACAGAGCGAACTATTCTTTCGCCTTTTACTAAAGAATACCGTGTGCTCGCCACTATAAGCAGCATACGCCTATTTTTGGAGGAGTCTTCTTTTGAGGGCTCCGCAATTCTAGTTTGAAATATTTGCTCGGTAACATGGGCTTAAGCGCGCCTTTGAATTCCAGTTAATTTCACTGAAACGCTTCTTGGTCAATTCTGTCTGTGGCCGCACTCTTTTTCTTATTTCAATGTATACGGTTCATGATTTTGGTATAGTCTATTTGATAAAATCGGTTATAAAGTAATTTAGAAATTTATAACTTTTAAAATTAAATTTAGATTATAATTTATAGGAAAATGTAATGTGAGTGATATGTTAATATATTTCTAGGTTATATATTAGACATAAAAATGTGGGAAGAACATATTTATTTTTATTTCAGTGTATCCTTTTTTATGTGTTATATAAATGGTATTCAAATTTTTCCAAGTTGTTTTAGTTTTATATTTTAATTTTCAAAATTAAAATGTAGAAAACACTTATTTTTTTGTTTGTGTTTAACTTCTAACTTTTCAGGAAAGTTCAAAAAAAATATATATATATATATATCTGGTTAGAGATGGAAAAATGGGTGCCCAACTTCATAGATGTGCTAGAAAACTTGACCCGTCGAGTTAATAATATTTCACATTAAAAAAATTCAATCCGAACTTTTTCTTTGACTTTCAAAACAAAAAATATATATATATAAAAAATACATGTTTTCATAATTTTACAAAATATTAAGAAAACAAACATGCTCCTAATCTTTAGAACGATTAAAAACTGATGGATTAAAATACTGTTTGATAGATAGAATAAAGGGGACATTTATCCGAGTGCCACAATTTTCAATATTATTGACTGGAATGGCATGTAGTTGTAAAATTTTGCATAGTGCCACGTTACCAAAGTTGTTGGTTACTGTGGCGTCTTTTGTTTGGTCATGTGACATGTTTATTGATGCCACAAAAATCGCTAGATAGTGTAAAGACTTTTGTGATCAAAGTGTCAGTTTTTTTGCGTAACTTTTCTGTCAGGTGGCAGAGAGTGATCCAAAGTTTCTGGATAGTATAATGCAACCAAAGACTCTAAGATAATTGATATTTTATTTTAAAATTTTAAATTAAAATTGTTAAGATAATTGATGTTTTATTTTTAAATTTTAAATTAAAAGTATAAATGGGATTTTAATATTGTTTTCAACATTTTTGTTTTATATATATACTTTAATTATACTTAACCCTCGGATAGAAGATGACATATATTTTTTTTATATACGAATTAGTATAGGTAAATCTAGAATGATTGATATGTTATTTTTAAATGAGAATTATTAGGATAATTAATATTTTATTTTCAAAAGTTTTTGAATTATAAATATGAGGAGGTGGTGTGAACGAAGAACATCTCACCCAAGATGCGAGGTCATTATCCTCACTGGACGGTGAATCAGTAGGAGAATCCATGAACCTATAATGAAAAATAATTTAGATAAATTAATAATACTATTTATAAATATTAATTTACACAACAAATAAATATGTCAACTATCCTAGTCTAGGGTTGTTTCCATACAATAACAAAAATAACAAAATATCATCTATCCTATAATTTCAAGTCTTAAACTAAATATAATTAAAATAAAATAAAATATATAAAAATACATATTGAAACCAAAGTTAAAATAAAATATATCCTATGGTTTCAAGTCAAAAACAAAATATAATTAAAATAAAGAAAATCATTATCTCATTTTACGTGCGATAATTATTTCATGTTGTTCTCATATTAAAAATTGTGCCATCTTTTTTCTTTTTTTTAATAGGTGGTGGGCCCCGCCATATCATATGTCTATAGTATGAGATAACTATTTCCAACGACATGAGAAAATATAATACCTTAAAATTAAATAATATATATATATATATATATATATTGAAACGATGTTAAAATCTTATTCATAATTTTAATTTAAAATTTAATAATAAAATATCAATTCTCCTAATAATTAAAATTTAAAATTTAAAAATAAAATATCAATTATCCTAGAGTCTTTGGTTGCACTATAGTCTCTACACTATTTAGAGATTTTGGTTCACTCTGCCAGATGTCATCACAAAAAGGTTGACTCTCAGACCACAAAAGTCTCTACACTATCTAGCGGCTTTTGTGACCTCAACAAACACGCAACGTAACCAGTGACTTCGGTGACGTGGCTGATAGCTCTCAAAAGTAGATAGTTATCTTGTGCATTTTATTGTTAAATTCTTCACATTTTATTGCTATTTTTTTCTTGCTTATTTCCAATTTTTCAGTAGCACTTTTTTGCAAACAGGGCCAGATCAGCTTGCAATTCTGAAAATTAGGGAGTAACTGAATGTAAAATTGTTGATTTTTATTACTTTCGGGTTTAAGGAATTATTTTGGATTTTCAGAAAGCCCAATGACCATTCAGAAGAGGCTCAATTCATAATTAATGCAAACTTGAAGAGAAAGAAAGAAGAAAGAAAAGGGAGACAAGAAAGATAAGAAAGCAGAAAAAGATTTTTCAACCATGTTTCTTTTTTGCTTTCTGTTTTTGTCAATGTTCTCGTTATTACTGTTGCTCTTGATATAACACCTCATACAATGAAAAATACATTATTATGATTGAATTGTGGATTAGAAGGTTTAATTAGTGAAAATCCTAAGTTTTGGGTGAAAATACACTCGAAGGGTAAAATGATTATTTGAAAATTACTGAACCCTAAAATTATTATTAATTGGACATTATTTGGTGAAAATAATATTGGCTTTGGATTCATAACAAAATTTTGAAGTGGATAGGCATTTTTCTGGAAAATTATGAATAATGATTTTTGAATAATAAAATACCGTAGTATAATTTTACTGAGAGGCTAAAAAACCATATTAATATTCTGGGAATGGATATATGTTGAAAGAGGTGTTTAGAACCAAGAGAAATAATTATTTAAATTATTTGAGGAATTTTGATGTTTTTGAAAAAATATAGTAAGTTTGAGTATAGGGGCAAAAATGAAATTATGCAAAAATTGCCCGAATCTTTAAACACTGTATTGTGACAATATTAAACTATAATTGTGCATCTTGAATTTTTGAAATTAGTTAAGATTTCAAGAAAAATAATTAAGTAAATTGAATTTAGATATTTTAGAAATTTTTCCAAAAAATCAAAAAAGGTGGGTATTTCTAATTGGTTTTATAAGCTCATCTTCTTCCTTCCAATGCTTGTCTTGTCCGAACCTCCATTGGAGAAATAGCTTGATTTGTAACTTTTTATTTTGACACCGAATTAAGAAAGTTACAACATGAAAAATACCCGGAATCTCTTGGTGTACAAAATCCCTAAAAAAAATTCTTGAGAAAGTGAGTGTGTGAGGAGATCTGTAAGCTTGAAGGTGGCAGTGAGAGTAGCCATTGTTGGTAATTTTTGTTACTTGGAAGCTTGTATATTAATCTCTGGAAGCCTAGGAACCCATTGGTGGTAAGATTTCTCATTTCACTTGTTATTTCTTGCGGATCAAAATTTAGGACATAATATGATGTGTATGTTGGTGAGCATTGTTAGAGAGGTTTTAAGGCTATGTTCCTTGGGAATTTATTGTTCGTATGGATGAATAATAGGTAGAAATACAATAAAAGTTTAAGTGGTTTTGGTGCAACACTTTGACAAATACTCAAGGATAAAAGAATGATGATTTGTGAAGAAAGTCTTTGATGGATGATGTAATTTATTGGTGGTTATTTTAATCATAAATTGTGAAGTTTTAAAAGAGTTTTAAGGATGTGAATTGGTTGAAAAATCCTTTGATTCTATTGATGCACACATTCAGTCATATTGGAAAATTTAAGGGAAAATGATATAAATTGTGTTGTGACTTCATGGAAGGTGTGTGAATGTCTTAGTGATTTGGTTGATAAGGTTATTTAACTGATTAATTTATATTGGTATGTTGGAACTGAAATGCAATTGGTTACACATTGGGGTTTAATGGCCGTGAGCTAGGATTTTTTTCTGAGAGTTATTGTTTTGTAAATTGCATGTGTTGTCAAGCATGTGTGTTGATCATTATGTGTATGATCATTGTAGGTTTCCTTCCTCGGATCCATTTGTAGAGGATTGAGCTCGTGTAACTTTTTATATGTAAACTTTTGTGTGTCTGGGGTAAGTCCCTTTGTGTGCTCCGCTATGTCCTTTGGGAATTATGGATTTGTGATCTTTGATAATGTGTGATAGAGTATGATCATGCATTTTGACCTGATGTTTGTGATGTTTGACATGCGATTTGGCATGTTGTTTGATATATGTTTTGATATACCTGTATTGTGGTTTGATATATGTTTTGATATACCTGTATTGTTGGCCAGTAGATAGATTTGTGGGGACTTCCACTGGATAGGTTTCCGTAAGAAGTTTCAGTCGGGTTTTTCCATAGTGATGTCTTCATTTTGGGAGCGGTAATAGAAATGTCTCGAGAGTTGTGGATGGAATTTTTATATAATATTCTTGGTTGGAATTTTTATATAATATTCTTCTCCAGACACTCACGAAGTGGGTTTTTGAACTGGGTCGACCCTTTATTCTTGGTTGGATGTTCTGGGATATTTGCCCAGTGACTGTTGTGGTCTTGTATGTTGTACTATACATTTGTTATCATTGCATGCACATTGAGTGAGCCATTGGGTGGAGAGACCCTCCAGGACTCGTGGTTTACTGAGATTGTCAAATCTTACCCCGTGTTATGAGATATTCTTTTTAGGTACCAATAGTGCTGCTAGAGAAGCCTTGGGCAAAAAGCCTATTTAGTGTGGATACGAGCATATGGAGTATTTTGACTTGTACATAGGAGCGCATGAGGATTTACTTGGCATTTTGAGATATTATTTTGATGCACACGGTAGTTGCTTATTTTGTATCATTAGCTTATTATATGAACATAATTGGTCTTGTATGAGATGTTGTGGACATGCTTAGAGTTGTTCATACTTTTGTGTCTAAGCCATTAGATTATTATGTTGATTATGTAATAGTTAAAGTTGATAGTTAATGTATGTGAAATTATATCTTTGGAGAACCTTGTATTTGTAAATATTAATATATGTGATGGAAGATATTTAGGCCTATTTTAGATATTGATGACGTTTAATTATAATGTAAGATAAATGGGGAATTGTGTATCAAAGAGTAATAAGAGAATTTGTAAATTGAGTAAAGAGACATAATATTTATTGATGGATATTGTGGATCGTAAAGGTGGGGAAAACTTGTAAAAACAAATGAGATTATGTCAAAATTTCTAGAAAAATAGTGAGATTTTACCCTAACTTTGAGAGACCATAACTCTCTCAATAGTGGTTCAAATAAGGTGAGCCATATCTTATTTTAAAGCTTAAGATGTCCCCTATATTTTCATAAAACTTGGTACCATTTGTAGTTGTAGAAACTGCCCAGTTTGTGTTTGAATGAGAGTTGTTCAGTTCGCGCTGAATTTGACAACATTGGTTCAAACTTTTGAAAAACTCATATCTCTCTCATTTCTTACCCAAATAAGGATTATAATATATCAAATTGAAGCTTCAGATGTCTTCTAAAACATATTAAAATTTGGTGGAAAACAGATGTGTGAAAAAATTGCAGTCTCAAAAGCAGAGAAAGATGTTAGTGAACTGGTTGTGCAGTTTTGATAGTTTTATGGAAGTAACTTACGACGATCGTATTCGGAGTTATAGAACTCCAAATGGGGCGTGTATACCTTGTTGGAAAGGTAAAAGAGTGTAGATTAACATACCAAAAGATGGAAAATTATGGACATGTAGTCCATTTGCAGTTTTGGAAAAACTGAATGTACTTTAAGTAGGTAAAACATCAAATTGTGTATTTGTGCTTCGTTGGTTTATGGAAACCACTTGCCAGCTTTAAATAGACGTTGTGTGATGTTGAGCAATAATATTTATGATTTCGCAATAGTTTTGAGTTATGATCATATTTTTGAAAAATATTGAATACAGACGTTTTATAAACGTAAATATTTTGTAAATGGTATTTAAAAAGAAAAAGTTTTACTGTAATTTTAAATAAACTACTGTGATTGTAACTGCGGTTAATATCATAATTGATGATAACATTACCGAATGCATACGAGATGTTACACTTGATTTCTCCACTTTTTGTTCATTGCTCCATGTTTTCATGTTTCGATATCCTTCAAAATAAGGTCCAATAAAACTTAAGGGATAAACTCAGTTTTTAGTCACTTAGAATCTTGGCTCTGTTCAATCAGCCGGTAACGAGCACTTTTTAGCTAACCTTGGTTTAATTTGTTCCTTGAAACGAATTGCTTCTTATTTTTTGTTTGCTCTTTGTTATTTCTTCTTTTTATTTACATTTCTTTTAAAAGCAACTTTTATAATTGTTCCCTGAAAATGATAATTTAGGCCTCATAACAGACCTTATATTACTTGATTCATACGCTTCCGCAGTTTGGGTAGAATTGCTCTTTATATAATTAATTGCTCCTTAGACAAAATAATTTCTTCACATAACTTTTGCTCTCACATTCCCTCGAGCATATCTCTGCCCAACAGCACTTTGAAATTTTTTTACTCCTGGCATTTCGTTCAATAATATTGAAAAATGTCCCTAGAATAAAGGGCCGACCCAGTTCAAATACTCACTTCGTGAGTGTCTGGGAAAGGGAATACTCTAGGCAATCTTTCCCCTACTTTTTGCAGAGAGACTGATTCGAACTCGCGACCTGACACACCACGGCAAGCAAGCTTACCGCTGAGCCAAACCAGCCCTTCAAAAATGTCCCTAGAATAAGGCATAAAATTTAGGCAACAAAAATTCTAGTCATTATGAATTGTCTTATCTTTTGTATCAAAATCAACCTCAACTAATCAAATGATTATAGCTCAACTGATGCATGAGAGTTTAGTAGGTGAGGGTGAGAGTATGTGTTATCATCTTTAGAAGGGGTTTAAAACCTTAATGTTGGACCCACCCTGAAGATGATTGCCTCCCGTGGAGGATACATGCAATTTATAAAAATAAAATAACCTCAAATGACAAAAATCTGAATTTGTAATTGAACTTTAGACGGCTTTTTAAAAAACTACCCAAACAAATCTGCTAAAGTCATATAAAACAATGAGGAATACTTATTTCCATGAACTGACAAGGGAGACTAGGGAGAATGGTCCCCATATGCACCAGCTCATACATTCACGAAGCTTTGTTAACACCAACAGAAAATGGCAAGCATTTATGCTTAGTAAAATGACAGATATCACAAACGCCATGTTTATTTGCAGAAATGAAAGGATACTATTGTTCCTGAATTCTGAGAAGATGAATGTGTTTCTTGCCATGAGTGAAAGAATGTGCAACAGGGAAATTTCTACAATACTACAGATGCACCATGTTTTTTATACATCCCTCCAATCAAAATCAAACAACAAATACCAATGCTGACATGTAATAGAGAAAAGTGAGATATCAAATACATGTGTTAGATTTTAAATGGAAGTAATATGTACTACAGATATACTAAAGATGAACTCTTGCAACAGATCTTTGGTGTCAGTGGACAAAAATGGATAGAGCTTATCACTGACATCGCTTTAAATTATTATTTTCCTATAGATAAACACAATCTCTATACTTTGTCATGTATTTCTAGCCGTGTTCCTTGATTTTATTATATCATTACATTTTTTTATTGATCTTTTTAGTTAATTAGGATATATTTTCTCATGCCGACTTGTGTTTATTCTTCATTTAGACCCATTAATCAATATGAATGAATATTTTACTAAATCAATCTAATTTTCAACTAATGTAAATTAAGGGCTTTGAATACGCCATACATAGAGTTTTCTGGCACCTTGTGATACATTTTGTATAAAGAAAACCTCTTATCTTTAAGATCAAAATGCATAATGTATTTCAAAGAATACAATTGATCAGTGATATTTCATTTATAAGAAATTCAATAATTATATTTACTAATTATCTTATGCGTGTTTTTAGAATAACTTCCTTTACTTTTAAAGAGTTATAATCGAATTTTAAAAAGGAAAATAATACTCTCATGCTACATGAGAATAAATCATTTTCCTATACAAATTTATTTTCCGTGCCAATTAATTTTTCTTTTCTTTTTAAATATAAAATATGGGACCCACATTTAACTTCTCTCCTCTCTTTTTCTCTCTTACATTCCTACAACATAAGAAAATTTAAACCCTTTTAAAAAAGACGGTTGACTAACAAAATTTAACGGTAAAATAAATTAATTTAAATATATTTCTAAGGAAAAAAAATTTATTCTTTTAAAAAATATAACATTGTATTATTTTAGATCCTAATTATTGATTTTCGTCAATTAATAATTATAATTTATTGGATCAAACGTATTAATTGATTAATAATAAGCTTAACCCAATAAATTATAATTGTTGATCGATTGACGAAAATCAACTGTTAGGATATAAAATGACACAACATTATATCATTTAAAACTAAGGACAAAAGTTTTTCAGTATTTCTAATAATATCAAGTTTTTTTAAAGATAATTATATAAGCACTATTGTGTTTAAGCTTAACGGAGTTCCAAGTTCAAAGCAATATGCCTTAAAAAATTTGTTTGCTATCAACATTTTTACATGTTAGTTAAACAATTCAGGTTAAATTAATAAGGGTCGGTATCTAATTTCATTATCTCAAAAGCTGTATAAAATGTGTGAAAACAGTATAATTCAAAAAAAATAATAATAGATGATAAGTTTAAAACAAATCATGACAGTGGCAAACCATAAACCAAGAACATGTAGATAAGATATATCAAGCTGTCTTACAATTATTTACGCCAATCTCAGTGAGGAAGCCACTTGGCATGGTTAACCTATGAAATGTGAAACAAATCTTTGACACTTGTGACTTCCTTTGACGTTTTTTTAATTTTTCTATAAACTCAAGCACCCTGGTTTTTGTGGCCATGCACATCACATTAACTCATTTACCTTTTTTAAGTTTAGCTGTTTTGGTTTATAACCAGCAGCAGAAGAGAATATAGAAAAGTTTTCCCATTCACACTTCAACCTTTAAACACGTGGATTCTTTGGTAAATTCATGTTTAGCTCTCACCGTCTTAAACCACAAAACAAGGGTCGCTTTAACCGCCAGTTTCAAAACAATCTATGGGGTTGGGAAGTGCACCAAAAAACACTGGTTTTGCTCTCTTTTTTCTTTGGTCTAACTTTAACACTATTTGTCAACCAAAACAGTATCACAATACCATGTCATATTGCCCCTAGTTTTCAAGCTTTTGATATTTTCTGTCATTCTCTCTCTCTCTTTCATGTATTTATATATCAGTATCATCTCAAAATTTCATCCTAATCTTACATATATCATCCCTAGAATTCTTGTATCCTCTTAATATACTTTTGCAGTGCAAAACATCAAATATTATCCTTCTTACTATTTTGAGTCTTTGAGTAAACCATATCTATTTCATTTGAGAGTTTTGAAAGCTACCCTTTTCGTTTTATATGCTTGTGTTGTTGTTCTCAATCCAAAAGTTGAAGCAAAACTGTTACTTGGGAGTCCAAGGAAGATTGATCTATTGGGTGTGTAAAAATGTTCATGTTAAAGGACTGAGGCTTATTCTTCAGTGTTGAGTTTTCACATAGAAGATTTGGTTAACATTTGAAGGGAAGGGAATGGAGGGAGGTTTGGTGGAGCAGGGTAGGGACAGAGTTGGACATGTTAACAAGGTTGGTTATGTGAAAAGGGTCATAGCTAAGAAGAGGAAGCCTTATCGTAGGGTCAAGAGGCCTATGTTGACGGTCTCAAAGACTCTTCAAGAGCTATTTGATTCATGCAGGGACACATTCAAAGGCCCTGGCACGGTTCCTTCACCACAACATGTTCAAAAACTGTGTCACATCCTTGGTATGGTTTCTTTGGAGTAATAAGAAAATTTTGTAGTGTCTCTTGATCTATTCATATTTCAAGGTTTTTGTAGTTAGAAATCTTAGATATCCTTGGATTGGATTTTTAAGTGATTTTCATTGCATGTTGAAAGAGGTTGTAAGTGGTTAAGGTGAAAAGTTTTATGCACCAGTTTCCTTTAATGCACTAATATTCTAGTGTATGTAATGTGGTTTGCAATTTATTTTCTCTTAGAACTTAGAGATTTTATTTATTTTTTATTTTAATTCCTGGTTGTCTATTTTGAAGAATTGTTCTGATTCTTTAATAATCAGATTACATGGAGCCAGAAGATGTTGGGCTATGTAGAGATCTGCAGTTCTTCAAGCCTGGAAATATCATCAAAGAGAATCAAAGGGTCACTTACACAACAGTGTACAAGTGTGATGATTTCTCAGTAAGTGTTGCAAGCTCAAATTTTGTTCTCATTGTTTCTCCACTCACCACTGCAATTGCTAGTGTGTTTTAACTAATTTATGGTCACTTTTTTATTTTGTACATGCAGCTATGCATCTTTTTCCTACCTGAAAAAGGAGTCATTCCTCTCCATAACCATCCAGGCATGACTGTTTTCAGCAAGCTTCTATTAGGACAAATGCACATTAAGTCTTATGATTGGTTTGATCCTGAGGCCTCTGAAAAATTGTTACAACAACCATCTAAATGTAGGTTCTCTCTCTCTTTTTTCACTTTTCAATGACCATGAATTCATGAGGTCTATTAGTTTTTGAAAATTGACCCACATAAGTTACTGTTTTTGCAGTGAGATTGGCAAAGTTAAAAGCTGATAATGTCTTCACAGCACCATGTGATACTTCTGTGTTGTATCCAACATCAGGAGGCAATATCCATGAATTCACAGCCATAACTCCTTGTGCTGTGCTTGATGTCATTGGTCCTCCTTATTCCAAAGCTGATGGCAGGGACTGTACATATTACAAAGATCACCCTTATTATGCTCCATTTCCCAGTAACCAACCCTTTCTCATTTTGCACAACTATTACATTACATGAGGATTTGTTGTTACTAGATAAATTTACATTGATTGCAAGTATGATGATATTTTTAAATCTTTGCTTTAAAAAATTAAACATGGGGTTCAAATATTTTCACCTTATATCAACTTGATGTGGTTCAATATTGAAAATGTAAATGAAAATTGAGCCACATATATGCATAAACATTAACAGATAATATCTTTCAGGTCTTGTTTCCACATTTAGGCATCACTATTCCTATTTGCATGTTATTGCAATGTCTCTTACCATTAATGGTATATCCTTTGCAGAAGAAAAGATTGCTAAGGTGAAAGAGGAAAATAATAGATATGCATGGTTGGAAGAAATTGAGATGCCAGAAAATTCTCAAATGGATGGAATTGAATACCTGGGTCCTCCCATTACTGATTCAACCTTTTAGCACAATCTCTTAGCATCTTATTGTATATTACCTACCTACCTATATAGGCATGTACGAGAAATAATTATCTCATGTTGCATGAGATAATTATCTCATCCAATGGAAACAAAGTAGTGGGTCTATTTTTTTTTTTTTTTCTAAAAAATGGTGGAACCCACTATCTTGTATCGCATGAGATAATTATCTCATGCAACAATAGATCCCATACAAATTCCTCCTACCCTTTCCCTTTTGTGTCTATATTCAAGAATCAATGCATGTGTTGGCTTTCTTGTTCTTTAGTGCTTAAATCTTATGTTGAAATTACAGCTATGATTCGTTCATTTTTGCTAGTTGGTATATAAAAGAACAAATAACAAGTTAGATTATATATAAATGGTGTTACTTATTTTATTTTTTTTAATCTTCAAAAGAATAAATAGCCAAATGAAGGGATTTTTTTATCAAGTATAGATGAGTAAAATAATTCGAGTAGGATAAAAATTTATATTTCCGCTAAAGAAAAACCGTGGGCTTGAATTGTGCATTGATGAATCACTTGATTCATCACTTGGCTTAATTTGTAGAATCGTGTCAACTTAATCTGAGAAGTGGTGAATAAGCTTTGACTTGACATGTCATGGAAAGCCATCCATGTGCACCTTTTCCAAAGAAACTAAGAAAGGGTCAAATTTCTGCTATTTGTGGGAAGATAATATTATTATTATTTTTGGTAGGGTTATTGTCTTTTAATTTTTAATAAAGTAAAAATAATATGATCATTATTATTTAACGAAATAAAAAATAAATGAATCAAATAATAACTATATAGATTTCCAAAAAAAAAAAAAAAAAAAACTATGAACGTTCGATTTTATTTTAATCCTCGGCATGTTGGTTTTATAATTATTTCTTTTATTTTATTTTTTTGAAAACCATATGCAAGACTTATCTAACGCGTGCTTAAATTAATTTATTTTATGATTTTACAGTTTTTGGTGAAATTTCTTGAAAAGTAATTACTTTTTAAAGTAAATTATTAACGAGAATTGTATTTGTCATTTTAAATTATCTATTTTTGAAAGAGATTGGATTCTGTTTACCGAAAAAAAAAAAGATTGGATTCTAATTAAGTTACTTCTAAAATAGGTGTTTTATCCCTCAATAATATCGCATAAAATAGTTTAATAAACGGTTAATTTTACTATTTTTATAAGTGGAAAAATTAATGAATTTGTTATGATAAACAGTGAAATCAATTTAATAATAATGAAAAAAAAGAATTTATAGTATCTTATATTTCGAGGTAGGGTAGTTCAATTCTAAAAAACAACTTTGTTTTATTTTAAAAAAATTTGTTGTCTTAAATATTAATTAAGAATCTATTAATCGTTTTAAAACTTATTTTTCCCCTCAATATTTTTATTTAATAAAAAGAGAAAAACTAGTAATAGAATATAATAATCTAAACATTTTAATAAAAGAGAATTTAAAAATTACCCGATTTATGAAAAACATTTACCCCTCTTTATCAGAAAATGTGTCACTTAACGTGCACTATATTCTGTAAATGTTTTTTTTTTTATGAAACTTAAGTAATCATTTTTTACTTTAAAGTGCATAATACTTTTGTTAAATTTAAATAACTTAAACAATACTCTAATGGTGGTAGCGCACGGCATTATTCTTCCAGATTTGGGTTGAAAAAGAATCCAAGTAGAGTTTTTTTTTTTTTTTTTTTCTTTTCTGGCCATGCAAGTCAAGTCCACACCTTAGCCTGTAAATATTCCGATAATGCTTATCTCTATTTCTATGTATCACACCTCAACTACGTTGGTGGCCTATTATTAGCTCCTATTTTATTCTATATTTTTATTTTGTTTTAATATAAATTTATATTATTAAATGATTTTTATCCACCAAAAAAATTGTTTATAACAAATATTTCGTTCGTCATAATCTCTTTAATAAATCACGTCATATAATCATCTCATGCGTCACTTGAAATAATGTTGTTTAGCCGCATATTGGTTAATGGGAGACAGATAGTTGCTGAGTCAAATCTATCGCTCTCTTTGGTTACTGTTTTCAAAAACAGATTTTTAGTGTTTTCAGAAAAAAAAAAAATTCGTTTGATAAGATCTATTTTATAAAAAAAAATTGAAAATTGTAACTATTTTTTTTGTTTTTAGTTTTTGTTTTTTTTGTTTTCTGTTTTTTTTTAATTTTCAAAAATAAAAAAAAAATATAGAAAATAACTGTTCTCATAACTAGTTTACAAAACAGTTTTAAGAAAGAAAAAAAAACAAAACAAAACCAGAAAACAATCAAATAGTGTCTCTGATAGTTGTTGTGTCAAATCTATGTCTCTTTTTTGGTTATTAATTGGAAGCCATTCACTTGTTAATTATTCCTCTGTGTGTGTTGTGGTGGGTAATATGTGTTGGTTCACCTACAGCTAGAGTCTCCAACTCCAACGTTCAAATTAATATGTGCCACGATTGACGATTGAGTAGTGCAAAAGGAAAAGGATTTATATGTAAACAAAAAAAGCTCTTATACAGGGGTATGTTGAGTTTATGTTATTTTATTAAAAACTTAATTGGATTATATATGAGTTTATCATCTATCATTTAACATGATCACAAAAAATTTCATACACACATAACATTTTGTGGGGTTCACAGTAAAAAAAAAAAAACTTCGACACGCAAAATGAATTTATATAACATAACATAATCACTTTTCCTACAACATAACTCTTATAAAACCCTTAGGGCATGTTTGATGTGATGAATAAGGCCTGATAATATAAGTTTATACTATACGTTATGACATTTTCAGTTGTTTGGTGTAACCATCATATAATATAAGCTTATACAGCAGGATCCTCTTATATCAAAATGATATATAACTTAATCAAGCCTACAAGTGATGGATTAAGCATGATAAGAGATTGATGTATTAATATTGCTTACAAGTACAATTCCCAAGAACTAATATATCATTTCAATATTTATATATTAAAATAATTTTTTTTAATATATTAATTTTTAAAATGTTGAAGGATATTATTTTATACAATATAATACCAAACGCTGGATAGTATTAAAATTTAATCAGCTCTTATACAATCAGCTCTTATACTATCAGATATTATCTTTATTCTATACTATCCACATGCCCTTAGTATATAAGAATAACCCAAAGAATTTAGGGTTAGAAATTTTTTGGTACTCATATTATAATAATTTTACTTTAGCCATCAGCCTGAAATCAGACTACATGTAAAAATGGTTATTGTAAGTGAAAGAGAGAAAAAAAATAAAATTGTGATATGAATGTTTTATCTTGTCTTGGAAGTGAATAACATAAAAAGCCCAAATCAAGGGTTACAACACACACACACACACAAAATTCTTAAATACCTTTCCCTTGACTTGTTGGATATACTTATACATGCATATATAATTAATCAATTGTTATATTAAATTAATTATTTATATATCATTAATATTTAAACTCTTTAATTACGTATCCAATTGATATAGAAAAAAAATACTTAAATTATTTGTCCAACTAAATTAATAATATTCTAAATAACATCACTTGCAAATTGCAATTATTTAAACGTGATTAGGATACGGTAGTATCATTTGTGTGAACACACAATTTATTATTAAAATGACAATATTTTATTTTATTTTAAGATTAATATATAAAACAACATTAAGATGAGATAATGAGTTAAATCATGTTTAGTTTTATTTTATTTTAAAAACAAAATTTAAAGCTTTTTTTAGTTTTTATTATAAATTATTTGGGAAAGTTTATGGCTTTAATATTTCTAAGTTATCAACATTCGCTCCCAAAATAACGTCGTTTTGGGTTGAAAAATTAAAAAATTATAATAAAAAATTATTACAACTCTGAAATAAATTATAATTATAAAAATACATTGATTTCCGCCTCAAAACGACGTCGCTAATCGGCAATGGCAACAACACGAAGTAATTTTGTCTTCACAATATATACAAAAAGTGGATACATCTAATAAAGAGAAAAGAGAAATAAAAAATAAATTTTACTTACTTTTTATGTTAAATATACGAGGAAGGTTATAGTTACAACTTTTTTTTTACAACCTCTTACAACCATATCTTATCACTGTTGATTTTCACCAATCAACGGTTATCATTTTAGTAAATTAAACTCATTAATTAATTATTAATTCATAATAAATGATATCCGTTGATTGGCGGAAATTAACGGTAATAAGGTATGGTTGTTAAAAAAAAATTGTAACTATAACCTTCCTCTAAATATATTGTTAAATTTATTTTTAATTAAAAAACTCATAATTTAAATAAATAATCTTGATACTCTTGATAATGTTTTGATTTTACCTCATTTTAATTATATTATCTTGTAAATTAAGCCTAATAAAAAAATATTAGATTACCTTTCATGCATTTTCAATTAGAAAAATTTAAATCGTTTACTTTCTTGTTACTTGAAAGTTGAAACAGATGAGGCAGGCCATAGGACTAACACAACAGCAACCAAAAAACGCAGCGTTTTTGTGACTGCCCTAACTGAACTGAACTGAACTGAACTGAACTGAACTCTGCATCAAGTTGTGGAAGTTGACGAGGATGAAGGTGGTGGCACTCATTAGCGGCGGCAAAGACAGTTGCTATGCTATGATGAAGTCTATTCAATATGGCCACCAGGTTTTCTTTTCTTTTCTTTTTAAATCATATTTGATTTTCATAATTATTATTATTATTATTTATTTTTTCTAATTGGTGGTGTTGCAATAGATTGTTGCATTGGCGAATTTGATGCCGGTTGATGATTCAGTAGACGAGCTCGACAGTTACATGTACCAAACTGTATGCCTCATTTTCATTTTTCCTCTTTCATTATATCCACTAATCATCTCCAATTTTCAACTTTTTTTTTTTAATTTCTTTTGAAAAAAAAAATGGATTTTTTTTTTTTTAGATGCGTTGCATAATGAAGAAACAATAAATTCTGAGATAACTGAAAAAAAAAATTAGAATTGTGACAGGGTTAGTATAGTAATACAGCAGGGTTTTCTTCAAGTAACCAAGATGAATTAGATTAGAAATTTAAATTTTCATCTGACACAATTTGGGAATTACAAGATGTCTATAAGAACTAGTGCCACCATTAGCAAGGTAGTCAAAATCGTGAGTATACTAGTAGGATCTCAGGATTTTAGTATACTCACGATTTTGATTTTAACTACCTTGCTCTTTTTGTGAAATGTTGGTGTGTTGTGCCTTCTGATTTGAAACTGTAGGGTACACTAGTGTAAAGAACCAATTCAACCCAAAAGCTTAAACCGTTGGGTGAGGGCTCTTTTAATGGTTTATATTATTCTCTAACACACCCCCTCACAAAAGAGCCCATTGGGCTTGAAGTGTGGACAATGCACAGGCTCACCTACCTGTGCTAAGAAAGAAATTCCACTAGAAAGAAAATGGGGGATGGTGAGGATCGAACCCGGGACATGAGGCTCATGAGGCTATGATACCATGTAAAGAACCAATTCAACCCCAAAGTTTAAGCTACTGGGTGAGGGCTCTTTTAATGGTTTATATTATTCAAACTGTATGGTACAGTATTATAAAAGTTTCAGAGTAGTTCTAGTATGTTTGTGGATATTGTGGAAGTAGAATGTGGGGAATTCTTTGGATTAAACTGAAACTTCGGAAGTGAAGCTGTTGGTTGGAGCAAATTAAACTTTGAACCTGATGAAATAGCTTCCCCCTTTATGGTAAGGTAAAGGATGAGATAGCAGGTTCTAGACTCTTTGCCAATTTGACTATCTTGCTCTTTTTTGACCCTTTTTGTTATTTGGATTTTGCTTTAGTAATATTTTAAAATAAAAATGAAGTAGCTGTTAGACGGTCACCATCTTAGACCTCTGCTTATATTTACTGTCTATATGTGTTCCATTCATGTTTGAAAATGAAAATGGGCTGCTCAATGCTATTCTCAGGTTGGGCATCAAATTATCATCTGCTATGCTGAATGCATGGGATTGCCACTGTTCAGGAGGAGAATACAAGGATCCTCAAGGCAAGCCTTCTAAACATAAATCTTTTAATAAAACTAATTATTTTATTTTAGTGAAATCAGTAGGTTAGGTTAGTTTAGTTAATTTAAGCGCAATTATGATGTAACTAAGATCCTGGTAACATTACTATATAGATTTTAAAAGTTCAAAGAAAATTATTTACTTGCCAATCATGTATTAATGCTTATAAAAAATGGCTTGCTATGCATATAATGAGATCAAGGTACATCATATATTTTTTGTTATCAAAATTATTTCAAGGATTTCACTCGTGTCTAATTAAACTCAAATTTTTCTACTGAGTTCAATATCACCTGCTAGAATGATTCTAAGCCCCCCTCACTTTTTTTCTCTTTTCTTTTTAATCCCTTTGGCACTTCTGTCTTGTATGACTGTATGACTTTGGGGGCTGGTTGGCTGACCTTTGAAGCCATGACCTGTAACCAAAGCTTTACCATCTGAATTCTTTTTTACTGGACAATGTTCTTTACACTGTATTTTCCTAGTCTCGAGAATATTTTTATTTATTTAATGCTCGGTTTTTACCTTTAACTGATGTTTTCTTGATAGGCATCAGGAGCTTGGTTACAAAACAACTCAAGGTGATGAAGTCGAAGATATGTTTATTTTGCTACGTGAAGTGAAAAGGCAGATACCCTCAGTTACTGCAGTATCTTCTGGAGCCATTGCGTCCGACTATCAGAGATTGCGGGTGGAAAGTATTTGTTCAAGGTTAGGCCTTGTTTCTCTGGCATACTTATGGAAACAAGATCAGTCATTGCTCCTCCAGGAAATGGTAATTTATGTTTTGGTCTTTTGGACTATTGGCAGCATAATTGATTGTCATGCATGTATGAAATTGCATATTAGGATTTTAATTTCTTCCCCATTGTTCAGATAATTCTAACTCCATTTTGGTTCTGACCAGATTGCAAATGGAATTGTGGCTGTAACTGTGAAGGTATAACTTGTTTAACTTTGCTTCTAATGGTTATTGCTCTTTATATTTTTTTCTTTTTCATTTGTAAATGGGATGGAATTGTTATGTTCTTATCATATAGCCGTTCTTATCATCAGTGCAGAGCGATATTACTGTTGCTTTGATAACATTGACCATCTTGTCTGGTATCAATTGATTAATGATTCCATGTAATCTTATAAAACTCGAGGGTTGCTTTGAATGTATGGCGATGAGTTATACGAGTGATATGCAGCCAAAAAAGAAAGAGTTATACAAGTGAAGCTATTTCCTTCTACCTTGGAATTATTATGTTCAACTGTTTTTGTTTTTACTTGGATAACTGTTAGTTTGGACTTTAATGCTTTATCTGTTACTAGGTAGCTGCCTTGGGTTTGGATCCTGCAAAGCACTTGGGTAAAGAAATAGCCTTCTTAAATGCTTATTTGCATAAATTGAAAGAGTATGTCAACGTTATTCACCCTCCCTTTTTATGTATCATATATGTGTAAATTCTTCTAAGTTTATAGAATAACATAATTCTTGGTGGTTTTATATTTGCATTTCACCCAATCCTTTCTTTTAACTTCTTTGCAGGTTATACGGAATCAATGTTTGTGGTGAAGGAGGGGAATATGAAACATTAACTCTAGATTGCCCCCTCTTCATTGTAAGTTCATACCATCATTGTTGTGATTAACTGAAAATCTTTCTCTTATTCTTGGTGGTCTACTGTTGCTTTTTCATTTTTACGTCTTGTGCTGGTCCACTATGCATTGTGGATTTCCTGTTGTCCTTTTGAATGTAGTTGTTGTCATCCATAAAATTGCTCTCAATTTGCATTTATTTATTTTGATGTCAGTTTTTTGATCCTACTGATCTTGAGAATTCAATCTTGTAAATTGGTTACTACTTGTGCTTCAAATTTATAATCAGTATTTCATTTCCATTTTCTTCTTTTATCTTTATGTTCCTTCAAATTTCAGAATAATCGCATTGTGCTTGATGAATATGAAATTGTGTTGCATTCTTCAAATTCCATAGCTCCTGTTGGAATCCTTCATCCTGTGGTATTTCACTTGGAAAATAAGGCAGACGTTCAGTCTTTAAAATTACAAGACAAAATACATGAGGATTCTATACAGAACCAGGGATCTGTGTTTGAAGTTCAAGACAGTCTAGAAAGATGTGAAACCACGTGGAAGCCTGTGGATTATAGTGCTGATCCAGTTGAAGGCGTAGGACATAAATTCAACATTTCAAGAACAAATAACAAGTGCACATTCTCCATATGTTGCTGGTTGCAAGATTCATGCAATGGTCCTGATGATTCTTCTCTACTTTTTCTGTTTTATTTTTAAATGATTTAAGTTGCCTCTTAGTCTTCAACATTATTTTGTTCTTTGACACCGATTGTCTTATTTCTTTAATGCAGGTTTGCAGGAAGATTTGGAGATTGTTTTGGGAAAAATTGAATCACAATTAGTGGGCTTTGGTTTGGGCTGGGAGAATGTCCTCTATATCCACCTTTACATTGATGACATGAATAAGTTCTCTGAGGCAAATGAGACATATGTGAAGTTTATAACACAGGAGAAGTGCCCATTTGGTGTCCCATCCCGTAGTACAGTTGAAATGCCTCTGGTAGAAATGGGTTTGAGCAGAGCATACATTGAAGTTCTGGTAGCAAACAATAAAGATAAAAAGGTTTTGCATGTGCAGAGTATTTCATGTTGGGCACCTAGTTGCATTGGGCCATACAGCCAGGTGAACCCCACTGTTCTCACTAGTCAATTTTTTATCAACAGAACAGCAAGGTTGCATAAGTTATCTGTGTTCTGTTTCATTATGTCATTATGAAAATTGACTTGGGACACAACTGAAAGCAGTTGAAGCATGAATTCTGTTTATTGTAGAGTCAAGTTGAGTTAGGACCAACTGAGATATTATGAAATGTTTTTCGTATATTCTAACACCCCCAATCCCTAATCTGTATCAAAGAGATATCAGATCTGTGATAGAAGATGGGAATTACAGAATAAATACAGATAACCAGGAGTTAGGACCAATTGAAATATTATGAAATGTTTTTCATATATTCTAACACCCTCAATCCCTAATCTGTGTCAAAGAGATATCAGATCTGCGATAGAAGATGAGAATCACAGAAAAAATACAGATACCCAGGTGTTTGAGAGACCTGGAACTCTTCCCTAAATTCTTGGATTTTCCAAAAGGATAACTGCCCCACTGATTTTCCTCCTTCTCCCTTTTATTCCCCTCCAATCCTCCATGTGCTTGGGCAACTGTCTACTGGAACTCTTCCCTAAATTCGTGCTTGTGGGTTTGTAACAGCTTGCCTAATATACCATCGTTTTTATATTTGATATATGGTACACGTTTTTACATTCAAATGTTGTCTAGTGACACTTCTGTTCTTTCTAATGTTTTTGCTTTCAGGCAACCTTGCATGAGGGTATACTTCACATGGCTGGTCAATTGGGGCTTGACCCTCCTACAATGAATCTTTGCAATGGAGGCCCTGGTGTTGAACTGGAACAAGCACTAAAAAACAGTGAAGCAGTGGGAAAATGCTTTAATTGTTCAATATCGACATCTGCAATCGTTTTCATTATTTACTGTTCTAAACGTATGTCATCATTGGAGAGACTTGATGTTCAGGAGAAACAAGAAACAATCCTTAGGCAGATGAAGATCTCCCATTTACAGGAAGGAGACACTCACAAAGCTTTAAATCCCATGTTCCTTTATGTCCTTGTTCCTGATCTACCTAAAAGGTACTATAGGGTATCCCATGAGTCTCTAGTTTCTTAATTGTGCCTCTTGTTTGATCAACACATGTTTTCACTTTCATGGATCTATAACTTCTAAAGGAGGCCCATTTATATTTTTAGAAATTACAATTTGCTATCTGCTTTTTATTTTGAAAAAATGGTTCTTTTGTTATTTGTTTCTATTAGGTTTCATTATTTTAAGGTTGTGGTGTCCTTTATCAGTTGTGTGTTCTCGACATAACTACAAAAAAGCTGATCTGAAGGGGAAAGAAAAAGTACAAATGTCGTCTATTTGGTTTCTTTGATTTGAGACATTATCAGATATCCGGATTCTCCTTTTTGTTTTCCATTTTATGCAGTTGGGGTATGGGTGGTTAGAAGGGGATTGGATTTTTATTGAATCCTTGCATTGTTTTTTATTTTATTTTCTGTGAATCCTCTCATAATTTATGTCATGGATGCTAACATTTTGTTGGCATATTCACTTTTTGGCTTTTTAGAGCATGTGTAGAAGTAAAGCCTATTCTTTTTGTTGAGGATGGCACAGAGGTAGGAATTGAGACCATAACAGAAAGATCTAGTTCAAAGACACCGTGTTATTGGGGTTTCAAGCAGGAAAATTGGCATGATTCTTGCATTCAGAAATGTGTGATTTCCGGAAAGATATGTGCCATTATATTGTCCATTACAAGCGAGCTGGCTGCAAAGATATGTTTTGATTCTCTGCCTGCTGATTATGTCAATAATGGTCAATATTCTCCATCTAAGGCCCATATGGAAAATTTATCGAAGTTCTGCATTTATCTTCTTGACAAAGTTATAACAGATAATGACTTTGCCTGGGAAGATATAATGGTTAGTATATATATTTCTTAGAATATCATTTACCAGATTAATTTTATTCCTTCCTCCATTGTCTGGATCATATTTTAGTTGTACATACAGTACAAACCCCTCTCTGGATTGTACTGTCTTCCCGAAACCTTTAGGGGAGGGAGATAAATGAAAAGCTTAAAAGTCCCTTGCATTCTTTAATTAACAATTTATTTAGTTTCAGATAATTTATGTGGCTCCTCCTGTAAATTTGCGCTCAAAAAGTATCCTGCATTTTCTTGGAAAGGAAATTGAAGTGTGGTATACGTGATTTAGCAAAAAGGAACCAGCAAACTATAATTATTATTAGGGATTAGTGTTTCTCATGTTGTGGGAGATAATTTTATTTCCTAGACATACATAAAAGTGTGTGGGTTTCATATGGGCCCATGTGAAAAGAAGAGATAGAAAAAGAAAATATAGGCCCCACACAATTTTATGAGTACAGAGGAGATAAAATTATCTCAAACATGAGAAACATTAATCCCTTATTCTTAATATAGAAAGCTCTGTGATCAGCTTTATTCCATTCCCCCTTTGTTGTGTTCTTTATGGGGCTGGTCATTTTCTTACAGTTTAACTTTCAAATTCTCTTCTCATCTCAATGCAGAGTTTGAGGTTCTACATCCCGACAAGCCTTCAAATGTCAGTGGAGCTATTACAGCCTATGCTCAGCAATGCATTTTTGGAACTTTCTGAAATGAGTCAGAAGGAAGTTAAAAATGGTGAGGAACCAATCTTCAACATAGTTCCTGTCATAGGTGCTGGGAGGTTTGCTTCATCCATGGATGATGTAATAACATGCGAATTACTGTCTCGGAAATCCTGAGTTTATATGCTTTCTGAAAATACTCTGAAGTGATTATTGAGGGGGTTAAGGGATGGTTTAGTTACTCTGCAGTTTACAAGCTGATCTACAAGGTTTTTGGAAAAAAAAAAAACGCCACCACCACTAGCAACAACAAATGGATTCACTGGAATAGCTTGATGATTTGGACGGAGTGGGATTATACTCATATTTAAGTTGTTAATGACTCATTTGTGTAGAAAAAAGAGTTAGGGAGGAATTGTATTTACTTTTAAGAACTATATTTAACTCTGCATTTTTTAGCCGTATGGGAGGGTTATACGGAGGAAGTGTAATTTTATCAAAAATTACATGGATATCATTATAATTTCCTCGAAAGTAGGTTTAGGTCCATATTATTATTGAATACTACTTTTTTTTGTTAATATTAATGTGTAATGTTATTCATCCACTAATAGAAGCAAAGCTATTAATTAGTGTAGATTTATTATTTTTTATGTTGCAAGCGATTTTTTTTTAGTTTTTTATATTTATTTATTATTTTTTCTCTTTTATGTATTATTTTTCAATTTTTTATGTTTTTATTTGAATTCATTGACTGCGAACCTCAATTCATTGACTGCGTAATGTTATTCCTCCTTTTGAAAAAGTAATGGAAACAGCTCTTTCTTTTTACAAACTTCCCTTTTGAAGTGTGAATAAAATAGCTCTTTTATAATACATTATCAAAAGTTAAACAATATATTCAATCGTGAACGCATGAATAGTTATGGAGTTGATTGAGTTGTGGCCTAAATTGTTTTTAGGAAGCTTGTGTTTGGTTCGGAAGCCTAAATTTAAATGGTCTTTGGTTTGGGTACCCTATGTGGTGTGCAATTAGAGCCCGCATAACGGGTAGGGATGTGCAAAAATAACCAAAAAATTGGGTCGAACAATGAGCCGAACCGAATCGCCCCATAAAATAACTGATTTTTAAAAATCAGTTGATGAACCGAACCAGTTTTTAAAGAAGCGGTTCATGAACCGAACTGGTTTAAGAACCGAACCGTTTCCGAACCAAACCGAATCACTTTCAAACCGAACCAAATTAATTTTTATAACTTTATTTTTAAAATTTATAATTTTTCTTTTCTTTTCAAAAGAGGGTCGACCCGAACCGGTTCCGAACCGAATCAAATCATTTCCGAACCGAACCAGTTTTGAACCGAACTGAACCACTTTCGAACCGAATCATTTAAACTAATTCGGTTCAGTTCGACTCATGCACATCCCTAATAACGGGCTCAACTCGGCGGGTCAATCCGCCGAACGGGGTGGGACGGGCTGAGTTTTTCAACCCATCTCAAAAGCGGACTGAGGCAGGTCAGTGTAAAATAGGTTCGGCCTGGCGGGCCAACCCGCCAAACGAGACGGAACGGGCTGAATTTTTCAGCCCACTTTCAAAAGCGACCGAACTGGCTCATTTTTTAATGGGGTGGGGTGGGGTGGGGCGAAGCGGGCTGTCCACTTTGCTACCTCTACATGTAATATGTGCAGAACCTACCTCACGAGCTCATCTTTGGTACAGCAGTGGTATGTACTACTGCCATTGAAAATTAAACACCTGTTTTTAAAATATATATTTTTTTTTTCCATATCATCACTCAGCATATGTGTTTAATTTGTATTAAAGGGATGTATCGAAAAGTAGATAAGACAGTAGTATTGTAGAAATTTCCATACCTCACATAAAACTAACTTACCCAAATTATACACGTGTTTAAGCATATTCCATTTAAAAGATGTCCTTGACCCATATTTTAAATTTTTGGGTGTAATGGTGTCAATTAACCCACAAACTTATTACCCAAATTATACACGTGTTCAAGCATATTCCATTTAAAAGATGTCCTTGACCCATATTTTTAAATTTTTGGGTGTAATGGTGTCAATTAACCCACAAACTTATTTGACATAGATTTGAGATTTACTAAGTTTCTATGCTTATAATCTTTACGCGAATAAAGCCCACCCCTCTTATGATTTGGAGTTTGTTGACTTTATGGACATGTGATTTAGGATTTATTCATTATACTCACCTGATTTCTTTTTCTCATAAGTATCACGTGTATTGTATATATATTTTTTAACTTTAAATAAAATTTGAAAAACAAATTAAAATAAAAATATTGAAATTTATAAATAAATAAAAAAGAGAGAGACATGTGTCTTTGTCAGTCAGAGTAGATTTAGATATTAAAATATTCTCAAAAGAGTGTAATATAATTTAAGATATACGAGTAAATATGAAAGATGACGAAAATATATTGTAATTGACTTTTTACATCTTTATTGGATGCAGAGGCAGAGTCACGTTAGGTGTGAGGGGAAAAAATTTAATATGTTCCAGGACCACTGAATCTTTTGGTGCTCCCTCTCACAAAATTAATTTTATCTTTCTTTTTTTACCCTTATTATTTTCCCACTTTTCTCATTTTACCCTCCTATTTATACTAATGGACCACCTAAACATGGTGGTCCTGATTCACACAAAATAACCTCGTGTGAGGGAGGCTTTGGCCTTATTTAAAATTCAAAAATTACAGTAGTTAAATATTTTTTTACGTTTTAGTATTTAGCACTATCTAAATTTTTCTTGGCCCTAAATGCTTTGTGAAGCTGACTCCGTCACTGATTAGATGAATAAGAAGGAGGACAACCCTTAAATGAGTTTGGTGTAGCTTGTCTGCCTTCAAAAATACGTAAACAAAGTTAAAAAAACAAAACCAAATCACTTATAGAGTTATAGGTTAAGTAAAATTCATCTAAAATAATTAAATCGAGTATAATATGAATCTAGTTAAAATCATGTTACTATGTATATAATTTGATCCTATCTCCTCAATGTGAAACTCTGTTTTTTAGCTGCTTATTTTTAGGACCCATTACTAATGGCTCGTTTTGATGAATTTTATTTAAGAAAAAAAAAAAAAAACACCTTTTAATATAAGTTTGTTTGGACATCTGCTTTAAAAAAATAGAAACCACAAAAACAGTTAAAAAAACTTGTTAAGTCTGCTTACAATAACCTTTCTGGCTCGAACCCGGTTCTAAATGACATCTGTTGGGACCGGATTTGGAGCTGGAAAGGTAAAGAGAGAGTTAAGTTTCTTATGTGGAGGATGTACCATGGTAGGATGCTAACTAAAAACTTTATCAGTAGATGGAGTGGTTCTTCTAATTGTTGCCATTCGTGCCCACTAGAAGTAGAAACATCACTTCATGCTTTCAAAGACTGTGTAAAAGCTAAAAAGGTTTGGTTTTCACCTCTATTTCATCCTCTTCCTCAGGGATTCTTTTCCATGCTTTGTTTCAAAGAGTGGATTTCTCTAAATTTGAATTATAGGAAGACTAAAGAGTAAGATTGGAGGGATTTGTTCTTTATTGCTTGCAATTATTTATGGCAGTGGAGGAATAAGGAGCTTCATGAAGTTGCTGCCAAAAGACCTGAAGACCCTTCCCTAATTCTGTTGGAATTAGTTAAGGAATCAGGTTACTGTAGAAATATCAAACCCCAGCAGTTTGGTTCTTTGAGATCTTCCTTAGTGCCATACTCGGGTTAGACAGCTCCTTCGCATGACTTTTTAAAATTGAATGTAGATGGTGTTGTTGCTGTTGAGAAAGCTGCTTGCGGGGGTCTGTTGAGAAATTGGAAAGGTTCCTGAATTTGCGGTTTTTCGGCCTTCATTGGAATTTGTTCTCCCTTACAAGCTGAACTCTGGGCAATCTTTCAAGGTTTGATTTTCGTTTGGAATTCTGGTTGGAAGAATGTTATTCTTGAATTAGATTCGTCTCAAGCTATTGGTCTTCTTACCTTATCTGGTAATGATGCTCGAGAGTTACCTTTGATAACTAAGATTCGAGCTATGCTCAAGAAGGATTGGCATGTCTCCTTGAATCATATCCCTAGGTCTTGCAATTCCTGTGCGGATTGGTTAGCAAAGAAAGCTTTGGATGATCCTTTTGGTGTTACTACTATCTCATCCCCTCATTTTGATCTTCTCAATTTGCTCACTGCTGATTTGCTGGATCCGGGTAGCTCTCGGAGGATTACTAGTTGTTGATTATGTTTTCTCTTTAGTTTATGTTTTTTTCTAGTTTTCTTTTTTCTGTTTTTTTTTTTTTTTTTGCTTTCTGTCTGTGGGGCTTTGCCCCATGGCTTTACCAAAAAAAAAATATAAATAAAATAAAATTGCTCTTTTTTTATGCTACAAATTTTAGTTTCTAGAAAATGAGAAAGTTAAAAGTCAAATATTTGTTTTAGAAAACTAATTTTTTTAAAAAGAGAAATATAAGTATTATGTTGTAGGAATGAGTTTTTGATCCTGCAATCATTTTTTAATTATATATTATCGATAATATATAGTTAAAATATTAAAGTTGGACGTGAAAAAGAGAAAAAAAAATAATTTTAATATTTTAATTATGTACTCATGAAGACACCTTTTAACAAATCTAAATAACTTTAATTTTTAAAATATACTTCTAAAATAAGTAAGGTATAAACAGCTGCTTTTTTCTAAAGGCCAAACAAACATGCTAAAAGAATATCCTCGGATTTATGGCTCTATCCATCTTTTGTGTCCATAAAGAACGTCATTGCTTAGTTCAATCACATAGCACCGACATCCCAATTTTGAAGGGTTTGAATTTAACTTTGAACCTCTGAAAATTCCTCGGAAAATAATTGTCTACTCTTCTCTTTTGCAAGCAAAAGGAAAAAGGAACAAAAAAGAAAGGTGGAGAGAAAAATGATGTTGGAGCAAGTGGGTTTGCAGTTTATTCCCACCTTTCGTATAACCCTCTAACCTTCTCATGTCTTATGATAAAGGGAGAGTTACCAAAGTGTCACGTTTTGACAAAAAAATTATCAGACTATCACGCTAACAGTAAATTTTGCCAAAATGTCACGCCGCATAATTCGCTACACAGTGTAGCGAATCATGCATGCAAGTAATTCGCTACACAGTGTGGCGAAATATGCCACGTCAGAACCAAAAATGCCACATGTCAAATTTTGACATTTTAGCATAATTCGCTACCTTAGGTAGCGAATTTCTGAAAATTTGACACGTGGCATTTTTGGTTCTGACGTGGCATATTTCGCTACACTGTGTAGCGAATTACTTGCATGCAAAATTCGTTACACTGTGTAGCGAATTATGTCGCGTGACATTTTGGCAAAATTTATCGTTGATATGGCAATCTGATAAATTTTTTGTCCAAACGTGACAAAATGGTCACTTTGATAAAAGCTCTCATTTCCATAATGGGTTGCTTGGTTCTGTCGTATCAAGTGATGGGTAATGTCGTAATGACATGAAGCAAGCCCTTTAATATAATTTCTAAACATTTTTTTTTTACCTATGATGTTTTTTTCTGTTGAAGCACTATTTTTCGTTTTTGTCATGTGTTTGTGAGCGGTGACACTTCTTTTCTGAACCTAACACCGACAAAATAATTCAAACAATATTAATTAAAAATAAGAGTTCATTTTCAGTTCCACAATAATAATGATTAGTCAATGGACAATATTTGTACATAGGAATCATATTAGCAAAAAATAAATTTTATGTGGTAGGAGATTGTAATTTCATGTCATAGATACATCAATTATGTGACCCGCTTATTTAAAAAAACAAAAAAATGAGTGATACATCTTTTTATGGTGTGTGTAGGAAGGGTTATTTTCTCATGTAACATGAAAAAAATAAACCTCATCATATTATTATGATTTATGAGTAAACCCTTATTCCAAAGATATAAGTGAAATTCATATTAAAAAAAGTATACAAGAGCAGTTGTTTTGATCTCCTGATTATTTTTAATATCAATACAATCTTTTAATTATAAAAGATAACATGAAAATTGTCCCTATGTGCATTGACCGCAAGGTTTAAGATTAAATTGATATGTTTATAAAAAAAAAAGAAGATTAAATTGATAAAACTTTCATAATTGAGAGACTAAACATTTATAAAGAATCCAATTAATGTTATTTTCCATAATTAAAATATGAATTGATATTAAAATTATTTGAAGATCAAAGCAACGACACCTTTTTCTAAGTACAAAGGGGTTTACTTTTTTTTTGGGTAAGCACAAAGGGGTTTACTTTATTATTATATTCATTATCATTGGCCCACAATTTCATCACATGTAAGAGACAGAGGTAAGAAAGAAAAGAATGGGAAAGAGGAATAAATCTTGAGTGTTATTATTGCATCTAGATTCAGTGCATTCCATCAATAGGAGCATTACACATCATAGGAGAGAGAAAATTTTGGCAGAGAAAAGAGAATTTTGGCTGATATATAATATTTGTATTGGTGGGATGCACTGAATCTTTGATACAACAGTAGCACAAAGATTTATGCAGGAAAGAGCACAAGAAAAGCTTCCACAAATTATTAATGAAGGATTTTCTATTGAGTATTAGCAAGCTGTACTACTTTCATTCATCCTTTCCTGACAAAAATCCAACTCAAACTCCCTACATGGAAATAAATAATTCTTTTCCGAGGATAAACACAACTAATGAAACTTCAAATATAAACTGAGCTATTCGGACAGACATATATGGTTGTTGTTACATATTTAGATTCTTTTATGTGAAAAAGTTATCATATTATTTGATCACAATCACTTATTTAAAAATTTTACATTTTTTCTTCTTCTTATCTCATCATTAATGAATGATTGTGATCAAATAATATAATCATATGACTACTGACTACTTTTCCACGTAAGAGAATCTAAATTATGTTGCTACATTTAAATAATATCCCGTTTGATGCATGTGTTAATATTGTGTTAAAAAAATTACACCCACCTTTATATTGTGTCTGGAAATCTATATCTCATATAAATAATCCCAAAGGCTGTAATGCCTATAATATAACTCCCAAAAGTAGAATGCAAGTGCTACTCCAACTTGCAATTGATAGAAGCATGATCTCTTTTTTATTTTTGAATTTCTCGTCTTTATGGGAAAGTTGGTACTGCAGACATGTGATATGATCAAAGAAACTAGCAAAGTATGTTCAAAAAAAAAAAAAAAAAACTAGCAAAGTACAACCTGTTACATTTGTTATATAACCATTATTTGGGAAAAATATTTAGTGCTCCAGGTCACATGTGGTCCTTTCATTCAATGAGTGACACTTGTACAAAAAGTTTACATTTTATTTTTTCTCTCTCTATCTCCTCAAACAGTTTTCTATCCTGATTGGTTATAAGAATCAATGGTGTTATCACCAAAATTCTTCTCCATTATTTGGTTAAATGATGTCAGATTTTGTTTCATCCTCCCACATGAACTGGCATAGTTAAACAAGGGACATATGGATCCAATGCCACTGGGGCACCCACCTCATTGACCCCGAGTCAAAGTACAGCATCACCTAGATACACACATCAATAGTACCACATTATTCTCTACGTATTATTAGCAAATGCAATAGTTACAAAATTGGAGACGCTAGCCACCAAGGTCACACTCTCAAGTCTTGTTCATAGTCCCTAGGCAAACCTGATATCTACGACAAGGCACAAAAATTGTGTGGGATGCGATGCCATGTGTAGTCACAATCTTGGTCTTTATTCATAAAACTTTCATCTTTTGGCAAATAAAAATGAATTTTTTAGATGTTTAAAGTTTCAGACTTTCAGGTGATTTCATTGTGTCTAAATATTGTATTTATTTTTCACTTCATATATATTTACCAAATATTTTATAATTCTCATTTAATATGAGAATTGTAATCTTCCTACACACCCTTCGATTTCCGTGCTGATGTGGGTCTTATACATAATTTTTTCTAATATATGGGTCACACATGTTTTTATCTCTACAACATAATATTTCAATTTTCATGTTACATGAGAATTATAAAATCCATTTACCAATATTAATTGGCCCACCTATTTAATATTTGTAAAGAGAAATATAGACACAATTTATCATTAAATTATAAAAAATTTGCACATGAAAAGTCAACTCCACAACTTCTAACTCCACAACCTCCAACTGGATGTCCCATTTTCAATAAATAAGGTTGAGGGAGGGTGCCTTATATTTTTTCCCTTGCATACTACGCAAACTAGGTCCATTTTTAACTGTTAACAGAACCTCACAACATATACCAAATCAACAACCGAGATTAGTTATCTTGAATCATAATTATTTGAATGAAAGCATAATGATTGAAGAATATTTAATCGGAACAATTTTGGATAATCATTCCAATATCAGACTGAAATTGGGGATGGCAAACTCACTTTGATTGTAACTCAAATTATGCATAAGTGACAATTTCGGTATGTTTGAAAATACTTGTAGCATTGCTCAATTCATAAAGCATTATGGTTTCATCAAAAACATAAATTTTAAAAAATTAAATTGTATATAAACATGTGAATAAAATGACTAAAAAATATTTAAAAAGAAATTGGCTTCCATCTCTCAACTTGAACTATTTTGAATTTTTGGAGCTTGGTATATCCTGCGATTGGCGACATATATCTATGTGTAGGTGTTTGAAATAGTAGTGGTATGGACCAAATCTCTATGAGAAATATTATAGGTGTAATGTTGAGAAAAGAAAATGTGTATGGGCACAATGACTTTAAATTTTGCCAAGAGTAACAACTTATGAAAATGATATTTTGTTGATGCCTCTCCAATTGGAGAGAAGGGGTTTATATAGGTGAGAATTATATTCTTTAATGCCATGAAGAAAAGGAGCTTGCCCATTTTTGCTCACTCCTACTATTGTGTGTGAGAAATTGCTCTATCTTCATGTACCATGGATGAGTTGTGCATGAGAAAAAGATCCTCTAAGAGATGAGGCTTAGGTGCTCAGTACGGAGAAACAGGAGTGTGAT